>KK121713.1:13100-34296 GCA_000611955.2 Stegodyphus mimosarum | reverse complement strand
TTACTTCTGTTGTATAACTCAACTGATTAAAATATCGGAGATTGCTAGTAGAGTGACAAACGGCCTTGATGTTAGTATTTATAAAACTGGTTACTACAGAATGCTGGTTCGATAATGCTAGTGTATTTGAATATATAAAATTAGTCTGAAAATTAGATTACTGCTACCACAGTTAGTACCACAGAAAGTTAAAGAAAACTGCAGGAATTTGTGGTTATTATCTCCTCCACTTCTTGATGCAGAATTCTGATCGCTCCGCTAGATATGCGAAACTATTTTTGAAATAATTTGCTGAAATACCGCTATAAATTTGTAGAATCTTTAATGGTTACTGTGTACTTGATGTCTCCAAACTTATGAAATGTCGGCTTTCTTTCAATGGCAGTTTCAGTTTAGAGAACAGACGAAAGTCGGCGGAGGGGGGGGGGAACTCGTCATTTGGCTAGGAACTGTGTCACTATCTAGCTCTGATCAGAAGGACCTAGTTGCCAGGTGTGGCTGTCGTCATGTGAATTTTCAGCAGACTATCGAGATTTCCAGTTCATTCACAGTTTTCTTAGAACTATTTGATGTGCTCTTCGCATCATATTCAGCATCTTCTCTTGCGAAATCAAGGCATCACTTCAAATGCATGACAACGGGGTTGAGTATTATCTCAGTAAACAGTTTTATACTTTTATAGGTTTTTATCACTAATTTCTGTAATTTAAAGCAAAATTCGAATTTTACTCTATATTTCATGTAAAAATCCGTAATAAAGGAACCAGGAATGCTTTTGATTATCACGTTTCTGAACTGGACGAATCTTCAAAATCTAGCCTTATTTCAAAAAAGGGATGAATTGGTTTTCTGATTTTACCTATGCGCAGTAAAATACACTGGTGAAATAAATTAAGAGAATTTTCATATTTGATCTACGATCTCCATAACTACTGGACAGATTTTAATAAAATTTGGTGTGAACATAGGTTGATATAATACAAACAAAATAAACATTCAACAGTTATAATAGACACACATGTTCGTGTGTAACACTCATGGGAGTCTGAAGATCTAAACAGCGGTTGCAGAAGACACAAAAGAAATGAGTTAATAGGGGGTATGATCCCCTCTTACAGCCATACAGGCCTCGCAACGTGATGTCATACTGGAAATAAGGCAGTTTATCAGTGCCTGTGGCAGTTGGTCCCACTCATTCAGCAACGCTGTTTTCAGTTCCTTGATGGTTCTCGGAGGGGGTTGCCCTCCGCAGAGCGTCCCAGACATGCTGTTTAGGATTGAGGTCTGGAGACTTGGCTGGGCAATCCATCCGGCGAATATCCTCACTCTCGAGAAATTCGTCGACCAGAAGAGCTCAATGCGGCCTCGCGTTATCGTCCTGTAAGATGAACTCGGGGTCCACTGTAGTCCGGAAAATTAGAACATAGGGCTCCAAGACCTCATCCCTATACCTCGTACCAGTCACAGAGCTTCTGTCAAAAACATGGAGAGGTGTGTGGCCATTTAACATGATGCCTGCCCAGACCATTACATCGCCACCGCCATAATTGTTGATTTCGTGGACATTGGAGGGTAGGTAGCGGGCTCCTGGCTCTCTCTATATGAAAGTACGGCAAGAATCGGTGTTTAGGCTAAGACGGGACTCGCCGGTGAACAGAACGGTCCTTATTGCTCCGTACTCCAATCACTATGCTGCCTGCACCATGCTAGTTGGACTCTCCTGTCCGTAGACGTGAGCGGGACGCACATTGCCGCTGTTCTGACAAACAATCCCTCTCAGTCAGTCTTTTGGAAACAGTCACCGTCGTTACACAGGTTCATGTGGCTGCATACAGGTCCTGAGAGAGCTGAGAAGTTGTAGCCTCTCTGTTAGGTCTCGCTAAAATGGACAAATAGCAATCTTCTCTGGCCGTCGTGGCTCTTGGACGACCTTGTCCAGGCTTTCTCTCGATGGATCCAGTATCAAGGAACTATTTTCATAGGTTACGCACGACGCTGGGCGTTAAATTAAATTCTCTGCATATCTGGACTTGCGATTGGCCAGGCTCTAGCCTTCCCACTATTTGCCACCTCACATCATCTGAACGTTGGTGGTTACTCATTTTTACTGTTCCAATGTGAATTTAACCGATTGTTGCAAGATAACGCCAAGAAATTCGCTGAGGTGTGCTATCGAACGCAGTTGGTCTTACTCTCCACTCGCTTATAAAGCCTGTTTTTCTACTGGCTCCGCCTACACACACGTGTACGCTTACATATTTGCCGTATCTTAATTTATTTCATCAGTGTATGAATCAGTTTCCCTGAACTGTCCTCCATGAAGACCACGTTCTTGAGGCAGATATGTCAATCAGTTAATTCTTTGAGTGAACTTTGCAGCTGAAGAATGATTATCATTTTGGTAATTTACTTACACAATTAAATCTTATAATGTGTAATAAAATAAATTCTAGTCTGAAACTTGAAATGAGTATGCTGGAGATAAGAATAAATAGCAGAACATGCTTGTTCTTATCAATCCCCCATGTATATATTAAACTTCTTTTTTTATAGCCATCTAGTTGTTGACGTCTGACGATCACTGAATTTAAGGCGAGAAGTTTATCGGACTTGTGATATACTTTTTATATGCTGTTTTTTTCCGGATGAATTTTTCATCGCTGCATTTTTATCACCGTGTCTTTTTTTTTCCTTGGACATATTCCCGAGAATTTTTTGTTGATTATTTTTATCCTCGCATATAGAAAATTGTGTCTCTCTCGCTTCACTAGTATTTGCTTCCAGTTTGTCGTTAAGAACTTGTCTATATTAATTAGAGTACTTGATCCAGAATGTTAATTAAATGTTAGAAATTATAATTTTTATCATTATTTTTCAGATTTTTAACATTATTTTTCAGGTGAAAATTCTTAATCCGTGTAAACTGAGCTTTGTATGTGTGAATGTGTTTTGTCACGTCAAGATAAATGCAAGAAATCCAGAAAATGAAATATTTAATCATGGCTTTTTTGTCGAGGAATAACGTAGGTTCACCAGCGGTCGAGTAGGTTAAGACCGCTGAGAGCTCTACCTGGATTTGGATCTTTAGGCGAACGGCCTGGCTGCATCGTTGGGTTTTTTTTTTCATGTGTAACGCGGATACGATTCAGTTTCCCTTCGAATGCCTTCCTTCCCTCAAGCAGATAGCTGTTGTATGCTTTGCTCTTTCAGATACCTTAATAACTTAAACCTGACTTAAGAATATTAGCGAGTGATAACCGTGGCGTTCTTTGCTGTATTCGGCTAAACAAGCAAGCACATTGGTACAATATTTGTATAAAATTTTTTTGTTATTATTATGTTAATTGCAAGTTAACTTCGTAAAAACACAAATTTCGTTGTTGCTACTGTAATGGAATGTATAAAAAAATGCCCATTTTATTTAAATAGCACTCCAACAAATAACGATGGCTTAACAATCTTTTGCAAAAGGTCATATGGGAAAGGAGAGTGAGAGAATAAGTATTAAAATGCACAAATATATTCAGCGTAAGTGTAATTGTATAAAGCAATTTCTCCCTCCCCTTCTCTTTTTATTTGCCATCTGCTACTGTCGTGTAGCACAAGTTAAAGCGTCATTAAACCATACCTTTCTGCAACTGACCAGCAATAAACTTTTTAAAAAAGTAAAAACACACGGATCATAATTTCTATTATTTCTGTGTTTTAAGTAGTAGCCAGTCAGTCTGCAAATTATGTTCCGCGGAGCCTTCAGGCTTCACGCAACTTTTCATGGAGTCCTGCAAGTCAAATGAAAATTCAAAATAATTTTTTAATACCTCACAGACCGTAAAACTAATCACCTAAATTAATTAATTAATTAATTAAACAATGTTTTTAATTGGTGTTGTTTTGTTCCTTACATGAGTAAAACTTAAAATTCACGTAAGTCTATTGTCAATGCTTTTTTGAACATTTCCTTTTGTGAGGATGATATGGGTTCCACCTAAAAAAATTTAGTATAGGGATTTTACAAAAAGTTGTAATTTTAAGATTTCCACAAACGGAAATTATAGATTTAGGGGTTTCTCGAGTCTATAAAGTTTGAAAATCACTGATGCTAATCTGAAGGGGGGTATTAAACTGGTGGCCCACGGGCGGCATGTGGCCCCGGAAGCAATTCTTGTGCAGCCTGCGAAGACATTTCAGTTATGTATTTGTTGCAAATACGGTGTTTCAAAGATTTTAAGATTTTAGATTTGAAGTTCGACTTTACGCTATTTTCATTTTCCATTAAAAAACGAACGTGAACAACGCGCCAGAAAATCTGTAAATTAATTTACATTTGATATAATTTGTGTTCAGTTATATTGTTACGAATTTTGTACATTTTGTAGATAATTTTAATGAAATTATATGCTAAATTGTAGTGTTTTGTTTGTTTGTGTGTTTGTTGTATAATGCAACTTGAAAATCTAAAGAGACAATGCTCTGCCGGAAAAATAAGAATACAGGGGCAGGTCTATTTAACACTGAATATCGTTATATCGTTAAGCTGTTGATGGTTCTAACGACTAATTTTTGTTGCCAATTTTGGCGGAAAATCGCCAAAAGTCGCCAAACACTACCGCCGCCATTTCGTGACATTTTGTTCTAGTCCCTGTATCACCATAATTGGTATTGTAATTGAATAACTTAATTAATTCATATGCAGTTGTTACCGTACCCGGCCCTCATATGCCTTCCAGTAATTTCCCGAAGTACTAAACATTTCTCGGCGGCCTAGTGAAAACTATAGTTTAGCGTGAGTTCGCAGTACATAGATACTTACGGGTTGGCTTCTCTCTTCAGATATGCTCTGTATTGCATTGTGTTTAACGTTCTTAGTAGTTTGAAGTGTGACTACTGATTGTATTCTGTTATACTGTGAAGAGTTGTACGATTGTTTTCGTGGAAAGTTCCAGAACTGTGAAGTGTTACTTGTAGTAAAATAAATTTTTTCAAGCTATCATCGGATCTGTCTGCATTCAGTCTCTTACGAACCCGTACGTAGGCAATAATATTATTATTTCAGGATGCAGACTTCATTAAATTTTAATGATACTTTCTTAAAAATAAACAAGCTTAGTTACGAACCTTTGCGCTACGAATAATGGTCTTGTTTGGGAATACATTTATATGCGAACAGCAATTTTTTCACAACTGAAGATTGATACGAAATGAACCCAATTAACTGGCTATCTGCAATCTGTGATGAAGACAATTCCCAGGAATTTCTCTTTAAGTCTATAAACTTTATAAGAATCTAATACCATCAAGTATCAAGGTGTAGTAGAAAATAAAGAGCTTACTTGCATGCAAGCGTATTATTTATTCTGAAGTTCTCTCGGAAAAGTTTGTCTGAAAATTTCGAAAATTTTCATATTTTGTTTTAATTTTATTTTTTAGTTTGAATTGATTAAGTATTAATTAAACATGCTAGAATTATTTGAAAGGATTATTTGTCAGTGTAAGAATTTAATATTGTTGCGAAAAATTCGGCGGTTGCGCCTGTATGTAAGCTTTCCGGCATAGCACTAGGGTTGCCATAAAATAGTGTATGGTAGGGTTGCCAGATTGGCGACTTTATCGCCCGTTTGACGACCAAATTGGCGATATCCCATGGTCCAATCGGGAAGCTTCTAGAACAACTTCCTGTCGAGATACTTCTCGAAACGTGTGGAACTTAAAGAAAAGCTGTATAAACCTAGTGTGTCATTAGTTGTGAGAATTGAGAGTATAGCTGCTTACTGTGAGTGCTAAGCTACGCGAGAGTTTTGTGAACGGAAAGCGATCGAGATAGTGCTTTGCCGTGAAGCTACCTTTACAGTATAGCCTGACAGTGTATTGGTGATTGTTCCACGGTGTTTATTATAAGTTTAGTGTTGCCATGAAGCTACCTTTACAGTTACAGCTTGAAGCTGTGTTGCTGATTGTTTCAGCGTATTTATTGTAGACTTTCGACGCTTTTAAAGGAAATTTTGGAACTGTGCTGTAAATAGTGATTCTTGTAAATAAATTGTGCTTTTTATTGTTCTGCATCGTGTTTTCATCGGATACTCTCAAATCAACGTACCCGTAAAACGCAACAATATTTAGCTACCGTATGTTTGAATTACGAAGTGTAACCAACAAATATCTTTTGCAAATATCAAACTCTAGATTTCAGATAGAAAATAGATTTTTCCTCCTTTATGATATTATTATTATTATTTATGTCAGGTTTTCATAACTATTTAGTTAGGAAAATTTAAAATTTACTTAAGTATATTTTATCTTGTTAATAAACTTTTAATTTTTTAAGGGGAAAAAATGTCTGCCCCTCAGTTGTTTACAGATCGCTTTCCATACAATTTGAGTTTGACACCTTGGTCTAAGCTGTTAAATGTCATAAAGTGTATTCTCTTTCTCCCTCTCTTTTTTTTTTGAAATATTTTGTATCTTTTGCATATATTTATTAATTATTATTAATCCGTCGGTATAATTCTGTTACCAAAATAAAGCCTTGGAACTATTTCGGCTTGCTATATATTAATATAGCTGCAAAAATAAATAATGATCTACATACAGATTAGAAAGTAGCTAAAAGAAAGCATTATGTAGAGGATTTATGTGTGTAAATATTTAGTTAAGTCTCAGAGAATTAAGTGTTTTCTGTTAAGTTTTTCAAAATTTGTTTTGCTTTTATACTTTTTGGTGTTATTTGATATGCGAGAAAAATAATGTTTTTAATTAAGTATTTTACTTTTGCAGGTAAGCAAATATTTTGCTGATGTTACACACATGGAGATTTTCCTGCTTTTTCCATTGTATGAGTAATGTATACACACACGTCTTGTTGAATATCTGTGCAATTACTGACGACATTAATATGCATTTAAACGTTTCATTTTATTTATTTATTTTGATTTCCGTCAAGATTTTATATTACCCGTTTTATTTATTGGTTATTAAAGATGTATTATTCTTTTACCAGCTGTATTAGTATGGGAAATTTTAAGGAGCTCCGTAGAACTTTTTTTTAATGGGTTGAGGTAGTGTTGAGGGTTTATTATTTTAAATAAACAGTTGATTTTGAAGAGGTAATGTGGCTTATTAAATAGTGCATTACCTAAACTACAAAATGTATATCAAAGTTTTCCATTCCTGAGTTGCATGTATAGTTGAAGACGAAATCACAACTGTGTATGAATTCAAGTCCGAAAAATTTGCTGTCTCGCCATATAAAGAATGCTCTAAATTCTGATCTCGTATATTATGACTTTTAAGTGGTTTTCCACCAATAAAAAATGAGTGGAAGCAGATGACGTACTTGTAATATAGCTATTTCTTGAATTTTGATAGTATATCGTAATACCAGAAATAACAAAAGAACTGTTCAGCTAGCCCTTCAGGTCTGGAGTTGGATGTTTTGCCGTGCGTAATACTGTGTTATGGCGATGATCATAATCTATACTCACTGAGTGCCATAGAAACTTTCTAGCACCTCAAAATAGTGTCCTAGAGTAAAATGAAAGACTTTTATATTATCTCATGATGATTTGTACTGCTGGCACATCACGATTGTTTCCGCTGTTAAGTGCGCATTTGAAGATGAAATTTCTACTCTGGTAGCAGTTTATGGATCAATCTCTGAAAAATTTGCTGTCATGCCTGTGGAAGACGTTAAGATGAAGAATAATGTGAATTCGGACCTCATATATTATGGATTTCAGGTAGTCCGAAAAAATGAGTGGAACGAGATCTGGGCTAATTAGAGTATATTTGCTGTTTGGATTGGATATCATATGGAATACGAGAGGAGCTCACTTGATGACCAGCATATTAAGTCTTCAGGTCGGAAGTTTGAGTACTGCCGCATAGAATAATGTTTCAAGAAAATGGCTCGAGTCTGTGCTTTTCAAGCGCCATAAACAGCTCTCATGTCGCACAAATAATACAGAACAATGAAACAATTTCACTATATTTCATGATATTATCTTGTGATGCTTCGTTTTGCTGTAGTTTTAAAACAGTGGTAATAAAAGCATCACGAGATGATTCATAAAAGACAAAAGTATGAAATTATTTTTCGCGAGACTTGTTTTTATTTTTTTTACAAAATCATGAACCAAGACCGATTTCAACTAATTACCAGATTTTATTTTATTATCTTTAGACGTAGACTTCTCAGTATATTTAAAAAAATTAACGATATAACGTTTCAAAATATGATAGATTTAGTTAAGCTTTGCAGAACAGGCTGGAAGGCCCTTTAAGGGCCTCCAGAGGTAGTTAAGCTCTATAGACATTTAAACCTTGGATTCAACGTTTTTGTACTTTGAAGCTTTAGAATTATTTTTACTTCTTGTACTACATAATCAAACCAGAAGGGAGGGGGGAATAATGAACGGAACTAGAATAGGAAATAAAATTGTGAAGAATTTCAGCACGGAAATCTTCATGTACATATGCATTTTGACCATCTCAAAATAGACATTTGTTGCCATGCTGTATGTCTTAGATAATTCAAAAGTAGTACTGAGAAAGCAAGGAATTTTATATTCAACATCACCAAATACTCTAGATTTTTTAATGTAATTAATATTAAGGGAAAAATATTTAAATGTAAAATTTTTAGGTTGAGAAGAGTTGGACTATTTTGAAATTAAATCTGGGAAAAAGAATTATGTGTATTGTTCTTACATTTTCGTCGCATGATGTTATTAACTATAATTGAAGTATCATTGTTAATTATACAGTTATCTTATGCAAATGAAATCTGGAATTTTCAAACTGAAAAGTAATATACTATTTAACGCTGAAGTGATTAACTGGAGGAGATGTGAGGAACTGCTTAATTTTTAAAAAATACATTTAATATCGTATTGTAAATCTCATTCCTCCAGTTATGCTTAATAAGTTGCACAGCGGGTCCATAATAGAATTCTCCAGTTCAATGGTATATTATAACAGTTTAATTTAAAATATTTACAACAAATTTTACATCAAATTGAAGGTAAACTAATCTAGTTTTTTCTTACAAATGCTCAACATGTGCACCTTTAAGTTATACGGCCACATATCCAACCTATAGTCCAGTTCTTCTCACAGTTTGGATAATAACTTCGGGGTAATGGAAGCAATAACCTCTTCAATTCTTTGCCTCAGCTCTGGCAAATCATACGTACCAGCGGAATGTAGACATGATCTTTTATAAAGCCCCAAAGGAAAATAATCTCATGGCGTTAGGTCAGGTGAACTTGGAGGCTAGCGAAAGAGAGTTCTGTTGTCTCGACTATTACGACCAATCCAACGATCAGGGAATTCGATGTTCAACCACTCTCGTACGAAGAGGTTTCAGTGAGGAGAGGCCCCATCTTCTTTCCAAATAAGCCTCTACTAATTGAGGAAAGAGCAATTCTTGTCATATCCACATAAGACACCCCTGTTACGGTAGCTTCAGCGAAAGAAAATGGTCCGTACATTTGGGGCGTCGGGACACAGCGCAGGAAATGTTTAATTTTGGGGAATCTCTGTGGTGTTCTGCAAGTTCATGAGCATGTTCTGACCCCCAGGAGCGAACATTATGCGTATATACCTTCCCACTTTGTTCAAAAGTTGACTTATCGCTGAGCATCATACGATCAAGAAAGTCATCTTCCCAGTCAAACACTTCAAAGTTAAAACGTACGCCATAGTCATCTGACTTTTAAAGCATGTACCGACGGTAACTGGTGTGGACACATGTGTAGACGCTTTCTTAAAACCTTCCGAACTGTCGCCTTTGGCAATTGAAGTTCAAGGCTTGATTTTCGAGCAGATTTAGGACTGCGAAGATAAGATGCTCTGACACGGTCC
Source organism: Stegodyphus mimosarum (assembly GCA_000611955.2). NCBI lineage: Eukaryota > Metazoa > Arthropoda > Arachnida > Araneae > Eresidae > Stegodyphus > Stegodyphus mimosarum. The sequence goes on along the minus strand of KK121713.1, from coordinate 24,438 downwards.
ACATCTTCTACAGATACTTTTGGTCTTTCCGTGCTTTTCCTTTACAAACACATCCGTTCGTTTCGAATGGCTTATACCATCGACGGATGTTTTTACGACAAGAGGGATCACAACATAACTTTAAACGAAACTCACACTGAACTGAAATTAGAGATTCACTTTAAGCAAATTGCAAAATAAAAGGCGCTTTAAGTTCAGGAGTCACCATTTTACTTACGTGGCGCTGCAAGCGAGAAAATAACAAAGTGGTACTCGTGCGTGGGCTTTTTTTATAACTGTTGAGTTACTCTTTAATTGTGATCTTGAACCAACACTCTACAACGGTTACAGAGGTATAGTATTAAAATTTATAATTGGGTCAGTCTTTTTATGGCCGTACTGTATAATGATTACCAACTGAATTTTGATCGATTATAACTAGTAAATCGCTATCGCTCTTTCATATGCTATTCTATAGCTGAACGTGTCACGCAGGTTAAAAATACTATAAAAGTAAGAACGGTCTTAAAGCATGCTGGCTACTAAACTTAAAAATCTTGATTTTAGACAAGTGATGATAGAGTTTGCTTTTTAGAAAGCATTTTACACAGTCCAGTCACATTAATGTGACCATCTGTCAAAAGCCAGAATAACCACCTTTCGCAGAGCGGACTGCTGCGAGACGTGCAGGAAGAGAGTCACATAGGTCCCTGAAGGTGTTCTCTGGGATGTTGAGCCATGCCGACTCTAATGCCGTGGCCATCTGCGCTAGATTACGCGGTTGAGGATCCATGGCGCGAACAACTCGATCGAGATGGTCCCACAGATGCTCGATTGGGTTTAAGTCAGGTGAGTTTGCTGGCCAGGGGAGGACGGTAAACTCATCCTGGTGCTCTTCGAACCACGCACGTACACTGGCAGCTGTATGGCACCTCGCATTGTCCTGCTGGAAGATGCCATCATCCTGAGGAAAAACAATGCGCATGTAGGGGTGAACATGGTCCGCAAGGACAGATGCGTACTTGTATTGATCCATTGTGCCTTCCACAATGATCAGTGAACCTAGAGAATGCCAGGAAAACATTCCCCAGACCATAATGCTCCCGCCTCCAGCTTGGACCGTTCCGGCAATGGTTGCAGGGTGGTTCCTTTCAGAGGTTTCACGCCTTATACGCCAACGTCCATCTGTCCGATGGAGCATAAAACGCGATTCATCCGAAAACGCAACCTGTCGCCACTCAGTGGACGTCCAGCTGCTGTACTGGCGTGCAAATTCTAGCCTTCGCCGTCGATGAACAGCAGTCAGCATAGGTGCACGAACCAGGCGTCTGCTTCGGAGGCCCAGACGCAGCAATGTTCGCTGAATAGTACTTTGGGAGACACTTTTGGTAGCCCCTTGGTTCATTTTGGTGGTCAGTTGCTCAACGGTAGCCCGTCTATCTGCCCGAACGCATCTCCGCAACCGTCGTTCGCCTCTGTCATCTATGGCCCGTGGTGCACCACATTTGCCACGTCGCTGATTTTGGACAGTCCCATTTTGCCATGCACGGTACACTTTTACCACGGCGGCACGCGAACAGTTCACAAACTCAGCCGTTTCGGAAATGCTTCCACCCTTGGCCCGAAAGCCAATGATCATGCCCTTTTGGAAGTCGGATAAATCGCTTCGTTTCTGCATTACGCCAACGATTGAAATGTTTTCCGAAGCCCTCACACACCCTTTATATACGCTCAACTGCACTGTACTGCCACCTGCCTTCTGTGATTGGTTATTTAACTCTGACATGGAAAGTACGTGGTGGTCACATTAATGTGACTGGACTGTGTATGTTACCCATAATTAAATTATGATTAAAAATACGAATCGTATTCATTATTTATGAAATTTTAAAATCTCTGTAATTGTGAATAAATCGTGAAAGGCAGCTGTAGGAAATGTGATTAAATATTTTCGCTGGTTATTAAGCTTTTTTATTCTTGTTCTCATTTCTTGTAAGTTTGCATAGGTAATATAATAAATAGTAAAAATTTGATACTGTAAGAGTACTGAGTGATTCGAAATATTCTAAGTAAAATGTATTTACGTATGGGATTGTGTACAGATGTAGAATTTGAATTTTCATAGCCAGAGTTTAAAAAGGAACTTTATAACAAGCACTTTGCATGTTGTACTAAATTCATCTAGAAGTTTTACATACTTGCTCAGTTTTCAATGCTTGTAATTCAAATAACAGTTCTTAGTTTTTGTCACTTTCAAAATATTGACGATTATGAAAATTGAAATTATAGTTTTCATATAGTTTACAGATGACTGTGATGTTACAAATTGTGTCTTTAAAAAATGTAATTCTCTTGCTAGTTACATAAATGATTGATAAGAAAAAAATTAGTGCCAGTTTTTGTCAACTGTGTGGTGAAGGAGAAATTTTTAAAAGAAAATAACAGATGTATAGAATTTTACGAAGTATTTTTCACTGCGTGTTCCTGGAAGATAATACAAAAAAACTGATATTTGGTTTTGGTGTCTTTAAAAGAAAGATGGTCACTATTTTACATATGAAGCAGTAGTACACTGATTTGATCATCCGCTACATTTTCGATTTTGTAACAAACCAAAAGAACATTGTAACAAAACTACATAATCTCTTTTCCCTCATTTCGAGGTCGAAGGGATTTTGCTAGCCTTCCCTTAATTTTTTAACTTGGATTCTACCGCCGTTGGCAAAAAATTAAAAGAAACTAGTGAGTGACTCTTTAAGACGCTATGGTGTATGCATGTAACCCCCCTCCCCCAATCTGCGGTTTTTCTATGGGAGGATATTCACGACGTTTAAAAAAAAATGTCTTAGATTTTCAGTACTGTTACAGTGCCGTTTATACGTCTTTCAAGGGATCATTCACAAATGACGTACAAAGAAAATTTTAATTTACGATGGGAAATATTAGCTGCACAAGTTTGATACTATTAACCCTACTACTGCTATTACACAATCGATTTCTTTAAAATATTAACTATGTTCAAGGAAATTGAAAATTAATATTTTAAATAAATATTTAACTGATATTACTATTTAAAACAATTTAAACAATTTTTAATGTTTCAAAAATGATGTGAACACAAATTTAATATTTTTAAAATCATAAGAATACAAATTTTTGCGCGTAGTTACGTAAAATTGGGGGGGGGGAGAATCTGAAGTGTTTCTGATTTTAAGAGTCGCCCAGAAGGGTTTGTTAAGGTTTTATACGCTCTTGCTGAGCTCGCAGTCTACCAGTCTGCTGTTACAGTAACTCCTACTAACGCTTTTTTTTTTAATATTTTATTAGCTTTATTATTAAGCATCATTTTCTTCGCACTTACGCCATATACAATTGAACAGTTAAGTTATTAAAAGTTTAAAGCAGCATAGCAATATACGTTTAGAATTCCCGATGCTGCGTTAAGTATTGGCATACACTTTTCTGGTCTCCCCCCCCCAGTTTTTTCTCAGTTCATCATATCAATGTTCAGTTTTCTTACTAAGATGACTTTACAAAACTTTTTTTTTTATCTTTGTATTATTAACGCATTCTTTGTTTATTTATTAAATATCACGTTCTTGGCACTTACGCCACATAAAATTTTATTCAACTACAGTATCATAAAATAATTTAAAACAGCCTATGTTTAGAATTTCAGATAGAGAGTCTTGCGAGCTGGAAGTAAAAAACAGAGTTACCACTGCTTGCTTTGAAACCGTTGAGTTTTTTAATCAAAATTTCGTTAAAGTTTTACAAAATATGAACTAAGTAATAAAACAAATTCGAAATTAAAAATTTGGGCTTCCCGGTGCTCATGTTCGGGTGGAGCACTACGTTTTTCAAAATTTGATGGCTCCAGGTACCGTTGTTTTTTCATAAAGCGAGAAACATGCATACATTCATGCAGATTCTTCTTTATTCAATTTCTTTAAATATAATACACGGCGATAATATTATGAGAGTAACAATTTAAAAATTGATATGTCGTTTATAGTGATATAACGCCAAATGCTGTTTCAAGATTAAAATCCCATTCGGAACCAACATTCCTTTTGGGCTAAAAAGTCGTACTTTAATTTGAATTATCATCTTGAATAAAATAATGTTTTGTTCCAAGAACATTTTAAAGCAAATTAAGCAAATGAAATTAAAATTTTGTTTTAATGGAAAAGTCTTTAATTATCGTCTGACGTGTATTTTGATTCTGAATCTTAAGCAAAGCGCTATGACTCGAATTCTGCTGAAATTAAAACATTTTCCCTGATTAATTTGTCACATCATTTCGTGTAGCTGCTGGGTGTTGTTCTTTAGCATGTAGATACTATCTTCTACTATTCTTGCTTAGCCCGCATACATGAGTAATTCAAGTCAAATTATTTTATCGAAGACTAATAATACTTGTCAAAAGATTATATCGTCAAGGAATTTAATAACTAGAAATCTTTGTTGGCATTTGTTACAGAATGCTATAGAAATGATCTGTATTAAGCTATGAACCAAATGACGCATGAAAGTAATCTGAATAATTGTATTTCTATCATGAAGGCCTCGATTAACTTAACGTCCAGTAGAACAATTCAGTTATGATTACAAATAATTTTAACTAACGGAAATGAGCAGTGAAGGTGGAGCATGAAGAAAGACTACTCTTTCTTATTATATTTCCACTAGATTTGTCTTGAAAAGATGTGTACATTTCATTATTGAAATCCGTATAGCTTTAAGGAATAATTGACACTGCATTCGAGGTCGACATCTGAAACCGGAAATTTCTGTTCCTGTGTTTCAAGTGTTTTCTGTCTTCACTTAATAAGATTTAACGTTGACAATGTAACCTCATCTTGAATAGGTTCAAAATTCTTTTCTTCCCTTTTTCTCTCTTAATATAGCGATGTTATCTGTTTCATCTGCTCACAGCGAATCGGAACTTGTCACGGCCGAAAAACAGAATGTTTATTTCAGTAGGAGAAAACTGTTTGAGATTGAGCGTGGCTGAACTGTATCAGATTAAAGATGACGGATGACTGATGATGTACTCCATAGTCACGAAGAGGTGACAAACTGAACAAAGCAGATTAACCCGCATTTACTTTAAAAAGGTTAAACGAATTTTTCTAAAGTGATTATATTTGCCATTTTGTGGAAGATTACGTTCTGTGGTCGTAAATATTTCACCAAAAATTCAGCTTTCACGATACTAGTGATTATAATTAGCGGGCAGTAACTTCGTGTTTCTGCAGAAATAGGGATTTGTGCTCGGGGAATCTTATGATTGCGATAGAAAGTAAAGAAGATTTTTCTTCGTCATCTAGCCCATTAGTTTCCTAACCTTTTTCAATTTACCACTCCCTTTCCCTCTCAACAGTGATATATCAAATATCTTTCGAATGTAATCTGTGGGCAATCATTGAAAACGCTTAAAGTTTGTTAAGTATCGGTGGCACTTGCACGTCATAAAATTAATATTCAAAAGTCATTTTACAATATGGAAACAGAATACTAACGATTAAACCAGCGGTTATCAACCAGGAATAATTTCATAAATTCAGGCGGGGAATGCGATCAGCCTTTTATTTACTTGTTAAGTATTTAGTTTATGAATTTAAAAAAAACAAAAACAAAAAAAAACTTCCTTTTATTCAAGTCTCGGTACTTACCAACGTTTCTTATACTTTAAGTTGTTTAATTTATAAAAACTTTAAAAAGTAATCTAAATGTATATGTATATTTTTCAAGTTTTGTAAAGGAGGGGGGGATGATTTTCTAGCAATAGTGAAATGTGTGCATGGGTCAAAAAAGATTGAGAAACATTGGATTAAAGATTACTCAAAACATTTACTGTAAGGAATCGGAAAATTATGTATGGATCCCCGCCATTTTTCAAGCACGTTCTTACATTCCTTTTACTTCTTAATTCCACCTTACTATCCCTCGGACTACTAACGCCCCGCTTAGATCTTCTCAGCTTCCAATGGCGGGCGATAATACTCACGTTGGGAAACTACGTTCTAATCAAATAAGAATCCCCAGATTTATTATCTTGTTTTTATTGGATACTTGAGTTACATTTAAATGAAGTGTCCAGTCTTAATCGATTAAGTTAGCGGTCTCAGACTGAAATTCCATGCGGGCAAGTCGCGCGGTAAAGTAAGTGACCACTGGTAATTCGAACCAGGGCTCGAATCTCGGCGAACAGGTTGGCTGCCTGAACTTTTTCTTGGTTTTCCCCCATACGTATCTTGTATACTAGTTGGTTTCCTGTGGAAAATCGTCTACGAAGGCATCCCTGTTAGGAAAATCACCCTCCAGATCTTTGCCATAATCACATAAACCTAACCATACGGACCGAATGTACAATCTAAATGCAGCTGACAGGCTAGAATTTTTCTTTTTGAGAGAAATAAAAAAATTTTTATCCCTACCCCCGCCCTAATTTTTTTTATTTTGCTAACTAAATATTTACATATATAATAATAAAGTGAAAGGGGAAAAATTCAAATTTACATTTATTTTCCATTTGAAATCTAAAGTTTGCTACCTGCGAGATATTTTTGTTGGTTACACATTGTAACTGAAATATATTGACAGCTGAATATATTAGTATTTCAGACTGAAATGTATTTAGAATAATTTTAATATATTGAATTAATTATTTGATAACTTACTTTAATATAAACTAAAATCAAACAAATTATGAAACATATCTTGGTTTTCAGAGGAAACTTTCTGAGTGGGACAAAACCTGCGAATGAACAATTACAACAGTCTCTTATTTATTAAATTTTTTTTCCAGCACATAAATTAAAATACATATATTTGTATAATACATATGTAAATAACCATAAATTTCGTAGATAAATAACAGTTTGTTTGTATAATATCCGTGTATTGGAGAAAAATTACCAGAAACTATCTTCATGCATTCCCAAACAAAGCGATTATTCTTACGGCAAAAATTTGTAACTGGATAATAATATTATAATATTGCTAAGTCTTTGACAATTACCAATAAACGTTAATCAGTTATGCATTTCCGAGTCTTTGAATAAGATTTAAATATTTTGGCGAGGTTGTTTACGTTTGTTTTTAATGGTAATGAAAACAATATAAATTCGGACTCCAAATAATTCAAGTCTTGAAATTCTTGTAACACCGTATTCGCAACAAGTACATAATTGAAATATCTTCGCGGGCCGCATAAAATTGCTTTGGTGGGCGCCAGTCTGACATCTCTGCGCTAGGTTATATCAGGGATTTTCAAACTGTGTAGACTTGAGAATTTACTAAAGCTATAATTTCCATTTGTGGAATCTTTAGAATTTTTTTGTAGAAGCGCTACGCTACATTTTTGTAGGTGGAACCTAAAAGCCTATGTACCTAAGGGAAAGGATGCGTATTACAGAATGGGCCACATAACCGGAAATAAAGTAGATGTTCCCTGGGCACGCCTTCCAGTCATATCTTTTCTGTTGATATTAGATATAAGCATTATTGTAGTATGTTTGACAATCGAGCATCTTCTGAAAAAATTTAGTTTGAAAAATTTCGCTCGCTGTTTGTTAGAATTTTGTTAGATACTTTCTTTAAAACTATTAAGCATTCTGCACTTACGCAATAAATCTTTTATTCGCGCATTATTTACATATCATTGAAATGGTACAACTAAAAAATACAAGATTACTATGCGCGCTTTATAAAAATGTTATCGTTCAACTCGGCTTCTATCATAATACTCTTTCGTTGCCACTCGGGGAAAAATAAAATATTTAAAAAAATCAATGCGTTGCGTTTACAGTTTGATATTCCCAAAATTTGTTATTGTTCTTTCAAATGACATATGAAATATTAAAATTTCTTTATCGCTTCTGTAGTATGTTTTGTAGAATATATTCTTCACAGAATTCTTTGTAATTGTTGTACGAAAATTAAAATTAACTATTTTATCTGTGTTTAAATGCGGTACGTAATTATATTTATATCTCGCGCATTGTTGTATGGCCTTTAAACAGCCTGTACGGTCACTGAATATTAGTAAAGTTTCGTTCCCATTTATTCAGTTCTTCAGCACTGATGGCAGAATGTATGGCTGAAAGCTTATTTTCATGGCTTTGCCCTCTGTGTAATATAGATACTATCCGATTTCCCTCCATTATAAAGTCTACCACTAAAGCACCTATTCAAAGGCAAATAGTTCTTGGCTGCGTGTCACAAAAAGAATGATTTTGTGGAGAATCGGAAAGGTCCTTTGTGTCGGTTGCCGAAATAAATTACTTGCTTTCAAAGTGTGATACCTACTTCGAATCTAACAGATGCATCGCAGGTTTACAATGAAAACTTCCACTGTGCCCCATATTACCAAAGTGGTCAATTCAAACATCCGATCAGTTTATTGGCCAGCTGAGGCTGTCGTGATGGATGACCGAGGTTCCGTTCATGAGTGAGGTTTGTTAGGCCTGGATATTTATGACTGTAGTGCTTGTATAGTGATTTGAAAGTCCATTGGTACGAAGTACCCTCAAGAAGTCGGTGGTAAAGCAGAAAGTTGCGAGATTTTTGAATTCTTCTCCTTTGCGGTGTTCTCAGTCAAAATCTGTGACGTAGCTCGTCAAATTCATACTCTTACTACCAATGGCTATTCCTATTATTACTACTACCAACAAAAATTGCAATACCTTCGCCTGTATGATTATTTAACGGATGTATCTGTATTTAAATGTGTAGAACAGGCAACTGTAGCAAAACTCTTAAGGCGAAAGAATAGACTTCTTGTATCCTTGTATTTGTCAAATTATATTGAACATTTGTTTATGTTATTTTAAACCTTTACCTTTTATAGTTTAGTACGTTTCTGTTTGTAAATCTATTCCTTAAAAGGAATAATGGATATTTTGTTTGATGGGCGTAATGACTCGAATATTAAGATATATATATGTAAAAAATGTAATCTACATAGGCTTAGCTGTAATCGATGCATATTAAGATAAAATACTTTTTTTTTTCTTTTGTTATTTCAGGTGTTCTAGGCCTCTCTCGCATTTTTCATTAACGTCCTATTCCGTTGCATTTTGGAAGTGGAATTTTTTTTTGCTCTTTTAAATCTTTACGTCTCTCTTCCATGTAATGAGTGCTTTTTTGGAGTCCTGTTGACCTAGTTTTATTTTTGTATCCTCTCTCTCTCGAATATTTCGACCTTGTGAACGAAGAAAACGTCATCATGATGTGCAAGAAACGTTAAGAATCTGTAGTGAAACCGTGAATATCGTTAAGTGCTCTTTATATGGCCTAGCGGTGGGTTATTTGCCTGTAACTGCAGCTTAAATAATCCCTCATTTCGTTTCATTCACTTGTCGTAAAACCACCGAAATAGCAAATATGAAGAAAAAAAAGATGTACTGCTTATTATTAGACATAAACGATAGCTGGAACACAATTCCTTTAAGGTAGTGGATCAAGATGAATTTAATATTGCAGAGCTTTCCTTTATTTTAATACCGTTGTTACAAGGAAATAATAAGAAATAAGTCTTTGACTACACGTTATTAGTAAAAAAATTTTTTTTTAAATTTATTTTCAACTGATGCTAAAATTTATGATATGTTTTGCACTGTATTCGCGTCAAATAAAGTGTTCTCTTAGGCATTGTTTTTTTTAGTAACGATAATACCATTTTTTGTGCGTTATAATGTTAGCCTAATTACATAGCAGTGGAGGCAAACTTTAGCATATTTTACTGAGAACCAATTAATGAAACAAATTTCTTTGACAGAAATGGTCGTATTCTTGCTTCTTAAGCATATGTCAGGAATGGATTAACAATTCAGCTATTTAGGTGTCTTATCACCAAGAACTTGTTTAGGATGCCCCACAGGGAGGTAGACCGATAATAGGAACTCAAAAATGAATCGGAACATACACAAACAGCAAAGTCTTGCTCATCATTCGAATCCGCATCCTGAAGTTCGAACTAGGAGATGACTTTCTCTAGCCGCTTTATCGTCCACGGCTACAAAATAATCAAATTATCATGTGTTAATGTAATTAATGATAACCACTTTTGGTCCACCAGAGGCCGAAGAGATAACGCCACTGAAGAGTGGTAATTTGACCCGGGTTCAGATCCAGATGAACAGGCTGTCTCCAAGGGTATTTTCGTGATTTTCCAAATTTTTACGACGTGAGTACGGACTAATTTCCTTTCGAAAGCCTTTTAGGCGTCCAGCTCTCACGTGCTTTGCCTTAGCCATCTACTTAAATATTATCATTTGTAGCCGCCCAGGCGGTATAGTGGTTAGGGCCCGGTTCGAATCCTGTAGAAGGCATGGATGTTTGTAAATGTATAGTGTCTTTGCGGCATGGGGGCAGTCTAAATAAATGGCGAGCCGAAAATCCTTTCGAAAGGTTGGTGGTAGGGGAAGAAGGATGGGAGATCCTCGGACCCATCTTCCCCGGGCTGCTCTCCATCAAAATTGGGGGCGAAACTGAGTCGTACTGTTTCTTTTGTATGGCTTCTTTTGTATGGCTGTGTTTTGTATGGCTCTTGTCAACGACAGGTGCAATCTTGCTCTCCTTGCTGCGATGAATTTCGTAGGCTTGTTCTGATGTTATTGTCAGACAAGTGAAATAAGTCATAACACAACACAACATTAACATCTTTTGTTTTCATATGTTATGTTAATTAGAAGAAGAATTCTCATGTGTTTTACGATTATTGTTCGTCTGTCTTCAGTGCTCACAGGCAGTAATTTTTCAGTTATACATAATGAGGGGTACGGTGTTTAAGTTTATTATAGAATATGATTTAACAGAATCCTGTTCCCAATTTTAATTGTTAGTCTACCGAGCTTTAGGATTCAATATCATATTACGTAAAATTTCGTGGTTGTATTATTGGGAGCACAATAATTTGCAAATAATAATATGAGCATAATCGTTCAAAAGGATAGTGCTTTGAATGCCAGTTCGTATTAAAATAATAATGTGTCATTATTACAAGCCTATTGGTTACAGTCATTTAAAAATAATTACGAATGTGATGACCGTCTGTATATCCAAAATGAAAGTTACATATTTTTATGTTATGTGTACTTAAATAATCGTATAAAATTATTTATTTCCATTTCGCTTTAATGAAGAACTTTGTAGTTCGTGATATTCAAATGCTTGTTCTTCTATTGTGACTGATTTTAGAGAAAATGTTTTAGGTTGCAACGAACAACGTTTAAATAGTTTCTAACCGTTTTCTTAGAACTTATAGCTTCCATACAATAGGTTACGTGGATTGTGTAAAACAATACGGGCGTCCTTTTTACAGAACAATAGGCAAGAATACGGTAGTTTT
>KK121713.1:0-10643 GCA_000611955.2 Stegodyphus mimosarum | reverse complement strand
TCCCCTTTTTTTTTCAAAATCCCCCTTTTTCTTTTTCTTTTTTTTTTTTTTTTTTTTAATTCCTGTTTGATTGTTATGCGCTTTCATGCATATACGGATTGGGTCGCATTGAGCAACTTTGACACTAGAATCAGATGTATTCCAAGGTTGGTGCAACCCCAACCAGGTGGCGCGTGAAGCGTCCTCGGCGTCGGCCTCGAAAAGCAGCGGCTTATTCACTCTTTAGAGGTGCATCATTTTTAATACATTATATGAAAAGTTTTTTGCATACTGTTGTTTACTACTGCATACTTTCAGTGGTTTTAGAAATCGGAATTTTTTAATTTTAATTCCTTAATGATATGAAACACGTTAATAGTTAGTGAGAGAAAAATCCCAGTGGTGAACAAGATTAATCATTAGTGAGCTTCAGTCTTTTGCGCTAATTCCTAGTGTTCTTTCATTTTTTTTGGGGGGGAGGTTCATTAAATGCGCTTCTAAAGGCATTTGTGTCTGTCTTTGAAATTAAACATTGCGGATTAAAATCTCGATAATCCTATGTTTCATATTACGTTGAAAGCCTACTTGACTCAATTCTTGTTTTCATTTTTTAAGGCCCCGAAGAGATGCTATAGTTCTTAGGAGCTAGGTAATTGTGACCGTTAAGAATAAAGGTTAGAAATTGGAAAGCACATTCTTGCCAGTTGATGATGCTTAAAATTTTGTAAAAGTGTGTCCTCAGAAATATTACAAAATCGGTCATTTAAAAAGTCATTATAACTGTTTTTTAATAACAGTTAAGAACAAACATTACTGTATATTATAAATGTAATAAACAATGCATGCATTTCTTATAGTCATAAAATAGCGGCTGCCATATTTCTGATTCTGTTCCTTTCTGTTGGCTCACCGACAGCTGAGGGTAAAATTGCTGAACATGGAAGTTCCGACCTCAGTTCGATTTCAGGCGAACGGGCTGGCTGCTTGGGTGTTTTCATGGTTTTCCCCATGCGAAACGTACGAAGGAATCCCTTCCCTTAAGCAGATAGCTGGAGTATACTTTGCCATAATCAACTAAACCGAAGCCAAAATCTTTTCTATTTTTTCTCTTTACGTGTAAATAAAAATCAAAAAGTAATAATGAAATTTTATAGTAATGTGTAGATGCAGTCTTTCCTACTTTTTCTTTATTTTTAATTTTATTGAAGTGATAGCTAATTTTTTTAGTATTTTAATATTTTCTATTTGTAGAATTTACGCCCAAAAAGGAATGCAGAAATAAACGTTGTAGTTTTTAAGACTGAATGTCTTTTTGAGTTGCGTTTGTAATATTATTAAATAGAACAGGTTTAGTTTTAAGTGTTATTATTATTTAACAAGGAAAGGGAAGTGTTTTGTGTATTTTTTATTTAAAAATATTTTTGGATATTTTCCTTTACAAGACTATACTTGTTAAACAATTTCTTTAAAAAGATTCATGCATCATACAATACACTATGGTACTTAGGCATACATTGATTCTTATTAACATGAATTCGTTTGGTGAAAAAATAAAATAAATAAATAAAAACGCATTTCAACTGTTAGTAGCTGATATTATTACCTAGCCACAGTTAAATTATATGTGTTTTTTTCATCTCTTACAGCTGTTGTTTTTAAAGTAGGTGTGTAAATAATTTTTTTTTAAACGTTCCAGTCTGTTTTAGTTGTTTATTTATTGAAATAAATGCTACTTTCTTTGTTTCGAAAATTTTGACACTATGTCTTTCTGTGTCGGAGAAGATAGTTTTTTTTAATATATTTCAATGTTTCAGCGTTTTGAATTTTTATGTTATTAGTCCAAAGGGGCTTTGTCCCTGAAGGACTATTATTTTCTTTTTGCGATTTTGCGTTGGAATTTTTAAAAGGTCTGAATCACTTTTCAAACTGTTGCCACAAAATTAAAGAATGAAGAAGCTGCATAAATGTATGTATATTTCTCCAGATGTGATAAAACAATGGTGCCTAGAGCCATCCAATTTTGAATAACGTACGTTTCCACCCGAATATGCGCAATCTGGAAGCCCGAAGTTGGAATTCGTTTTATTATCTGTTTCATATTTTGTAAAGCTTTAACGAATTTTTGATGAACAAATGAACAAACTCAATATATATACTCAATATATATATATATACTCATTTTAAAATTACTTTGTGATATTGCTGTTGAACTGAGTTTTATGGTTTAATTGCGAAGAAAATGATATTTAATAAATAAAGGTAACACACAAAACGTTAAAGCACGCCCTTTTGGGCGTAATTTATAATCTGAAACCTTTCAGATTTTTTTCCTTTTTAAATTTTTTTATTTTTCTTATATGCTGCTTTTCATTTAATTCACAAAAATCGTGATGAGAATAGTATACAAAACTTATGGAAAATCTGCGTAAGATTTCTGCTGATAGGCGATGGCCTCGAAACTGTGTTTTTGCATATCGAGGCAAACAACAGAAAGACATTTTGCTTACTGATGTTTTAAATAGAGGCTACGTTGGAGCCTTGCGATTGTAGAGGAACTATGTAAAACAGAAGTACTAAAAGACATTTTTAGGGAAGTTTAAAGCAATGAGAGACAATGCTTTAAGAAATAATTTTAACTGTTTTTCTATTTTAATGTCAATAGCTTTTTGTCAGATTGTGTGCATTGTAAGGAAGACAAACTGTATGTACGATAAGTTAATTATTGCAGTGCACAAATTTACACTTAAAACTATTTTGTATACCATTTGTAATTATATATATGAGAAGGATAATATACAACAAAAATTAGTGCGTATTTGTTTTAACGAACATTAATTCACTGAGATACGAAAGGGTTTTAAAAGTGATAGTGAGCTAGAGCCATGTAATTTGACGAAACTGTTTAATTTTTAAACGTAACGGCTGTAACCTTAGATTTTCCCCCAGGTAGTGTATAAATTGATTGTGCAGTTAACTTAGCGAAGTAAAATAAACGTATTTCACATAGAAGTATTTTGTCAGAAATGTTTAATTGTCCAATAATAATCGGACCGCTTAAGACCTTCGATTAACGAACGTTTCCGGTCGAAACCTTTCTATACGCCCAACTGCACCGTCTACACTGTTGTTTGCTTTACTTTCATTTGCGGCCATGAAAAGACCGACTCACTCTAGTGTATCTGATGAAGTTTTCGCGAAGCGTTATCGGACGGCGTGAAATGGCGCAGTCGCTGAATAATGTAAAATGCGCCTAACCCAGCCTTATTTTATGTTATCGTCTGGATTGGGGGCCTTTGGATCCCATAGCAGTGTCTGGAAACTATGCACTTTAAACTACTGGCGTGGGGCTTTATTAATGTAATTATTTTCAGTTACCATTCGTAGTTCCTTTACTGATCTTCCGAGATTAATTCTGAGTGCTCTTAGTTACGTTAATTGAACAATTATGAAGATTTATGCCCATTTTCTAGTGATTAAAATGCAAATGAAACTATATCGGCATCATTTAACATCGTAATCCCATCGTATAGTCGTGTAAAAATAGTTTTTTTTTATAATGTATCCCTGTATATATACAATACTAAACTGCTGTTCAGAATTAATAGTTTTATTGGGCATTCGTATTAAAAGGTAGAATACACATCACTGCGGTTATTACTACAGTGAACCTTCTGTAAGAAGATTACTCGGACTTGTAGATGGCTCTGGTCTTTGCAGAGGTCATCATCGTAATAGAACGATATTCGATACGTCTCAAAACGATGATCGCCACGAACAGTACTCAGTGTATTTTAGCACAAAAGTCCAGACATGATGTTTGTTTTCTCAGAAATATTTTCAGAAGTGCTCATCGTAGAAAAATGATCGCCATGAGAAAGTTCACTCTTAAGTTGTGTCTCGTAGTGGCACAGAAATCCGGACACTTAAATGTGGGTAGGATGTTTCGATTGAAGTCTCGTATGTACACTGCGTGATTCCTTGAGGTGACTAGATAAAACTAGTGTTATTGCTAGAGAAACAATTTATTTCAAAATATTTTCATGATAATGGGATTGTAAATTTCGAGTGAGCGCGTCAAAAATATTTCGTAAAAGGACGCACAGAAGAAAGTTATTTTGCTTCTAAAAGTCTGTTATAATTTTTTAACCGAGACCGTGACAGGTTATACTATACAAAGTTCTGGCATTCAACGATTGTAATGCATACTGAAGCATTCGTTGGATTAATGATGCAGGTGGAAAATATATTTCCCGCTTTTAAAAAATTATCCGCAAGATGTCAAGATTGCCGCTCAAAACTGTCGTTGGTGTCTTCAAGCCGTTGTTATATCAAGTACTTAGAAATTTGCCAAGTACATACAATAAATCATGGGTGTCTAAAGTGCGGCCCAAAAGTCTTTAAAATGCGGCCCAAACGCAAATTATGAAAGTATATAATAAAAATTTAAATAAAAAGTTCTTAGATTGTCAAGGTGTATTAAAACCCTCCGCATACCGCTCCCACGATTTCAACGGGATGCAAAATCCGTCTCGTAATACGCGTCAGGTGAAAGTAGCGCGCCAAAGTTTATTTCTCTTAATTTTCAATACGGATCCTTCTTTTTATCGGTGTAGGCTAAGAATATTATAATATTAATGTTTCACGTCTCATTTTGCACCTAGATGGTGCTACAGGTTTATGTCATTTTAAGGGAGTACTATTGCTTCTTTCGTTCTTGGCGGGAACTGTGTTTCTCACTTGTGGGACCAGAATTTCAGGTTTGTAAGTAATAATAATAATAAGTAAGTTCAAGTAATAGCTATACAAATTAGTTGGCATGTATTTCAATTTATAATTTTGCGATTCACAAAAGTTTACAACTTGTAAAATATTTAAATACATTCTAAAACCGTTCCATGCGGTATATTTTACCACACATGAGAATTCACGTTTTGAATTGTGTGTATCCACTCGATTTCATATTTCCAAAAATAATCAACCGTTAACTGTCAATGTCTTTTTGCCGTCGTTAAACTTTTAAAAATTTTAAATATGTACAATTTTTGACGAATTACAATATTTGTATGCAGTATATTGCGCTGTATTGTAAGTTCCTAATTCTTGTATCAAATTCTTAAAGAGGCATGATTGATTAATTCATTTTGGATATTTGCTTATAAAATTAAGGTATATAATTTTTTTAGATGGCCTCCATGACATTAAAAAAAAAGTTGAAGAAGAAAAAAGAGTTTTTAATAGAAACTGGACGGAAAAATACTTTTTTATTGAGAAAAATAGTAAAGCAGTTTGCTTAATTTGCAGGGAATTTGTGCCAGTTTTTAAAGACTGCAGTTTGAAACGACATTCTAGCCAAAAGCATGTCGCAAAATATGATGTATATCTCGGCATTTGCTGTAAAGATAAAATAATAGAACTAAAAAATGTATGTCGTCTGAACAAATTTTTTTAAAAAATGACAGCTACTCAAAATAATAGCATTGCAAAAGCAAGTTATGTCGTAGCAAATTTAATAGCGAAAAAAATCAAAACCCTTTATTGATGGCGAATTTATAAAGGAATGTATGGAAAGCGTAGCAAACATAATTTGCCCTGAAAAAAAAAAGTTGGATTTTTCTCAAAGTCAGTTTACCACAACAAACTATAGGCCACAAGAATTGAAAAGTTGGGGAATTCAGTTGAAAAGTCTTTAAAAAGCAAATGCATCAATTTTAAATTTTAGTCTTTAAGCCTTGAACGAAAGCACTGACCCTTCTGATATGGCACAACTGGCAAGCTTTATCAGAGGAATCGATGAACATTATAATATCACGGAAGAAATGGTTGCTTTAGTATCGTTAAAGGACACAATCAAGTCTGTAGATTTATTCGATGCATTAAAAACGACAATGAAAAGGTTTTCCGTATCTATGAGCAATTTATCAACTATCATAACTGATAGAGCCCCTGCCATGGTTGGTAAATATGAGAGACTCGTTTAAAATGCTTAATAATGAAGCCGTCGCTGCCGGCTGTATGATCTTAATGGCATATTGTATTGTACATCAGGGCAATTTATGTGGAAAAATTTTACAAATGGAAAGTGTATTAAGCGTTGTTATAAAAACCATTAACTTTGTACGAGCAAAAGGACTCAATCATAGACAATTTCAAGATTTGCTTAAGGTAATGGACACTGAATTGGCAGATGTTATTTATTATACAGAAGTGAGATGGCTCAGTAAGGGGAAAATGCTCAAAAGATTTAAGAACTGAAATAAAAATGTTTATGGAAACAAAAAGAAACGTGTGACTGAATTTGAAGACGAAGATTGCATTTTAGATCTAGCTTTTTTAGTAGACTTAACAGAACATTTGAATGATTTAAATTTGAGACTTCAAGGAAAAAATTAACTTATTAATAATATATTCCAAACAATGACAGCGTTTGAAAGAAAGTTAAAATTTTGGTACAAATAAAAATAACAGATTTGACACATTTCAGCAATTTGGCTGCACATAAGTCTGTGAGTTAAGCAAAATATGTAAAATATGCTGCATTAATTTTTGATTCAATTCATTAGTTTGAAAGTAGATTTCAAGATTTTCGAAAAAATAAGAGTATTTCAACATATTTTCTACCCCATTTTCTCTGGAAATAAGTAAATTACCTTCAAGTCTTCAAATAGAATGCATTGAACTGCAAAATGACATTCAGCTGAAATTAAAATTTGAAAATGTTTCTTTACTGAAGTTTTATAAGGATTACCTACTCCGCGATAAATATCCTAATTTTCACAATCATGCTTTATCAATGTCTTCAGCTTTTGGCAGTACCTGTATTTGTGAGCAGTTAATTTTAAGAATGAAGCATACAAAAAACAAAAATAGAGCAAAGATCACTGCCAAACATCTTGAAAATCCATTAAGAGTTGCAACCTCGTCTACTGAATCCGATATCGATTTGCTTGTTCAACAAAAGCAAATTCATCCATCTTATTAATTTGAATATTTTCCGTCTTTGTGAAATCCAAACTAAATGAAATGAAACTTTTACAAATTAATAATAAATATGTACCTATACATATCTAATTCAAATTAAAAAAAATAAGAAGTTAATTTTTTTAATAAAACAACATAGAGCTAATTTTTATTTCAATTTGTTAAAAAATATTGTACGTGTGGCCCCGCAGATTTTTTTTGTTTGCAATGTGGCCCTCAAACGGTCATAGTTTAGACACCCATGCAATAAATAATCCTTGAGCAGCTTAGTAAGTAAATTTTTTTTTTTTTTTTTTTTTTAGTATACTTATCTGCCTACTGAGGAGGCTGTGACACACTGAACTTCCTTTTCAAGTTCTATCGTAGTTCTTTCTAGAATTACAAGTTCGAATTTTTCGGGACTTGCAATAATCTGTTATTCACAGTAGCAATGTTTTCAACAGACAGGCTAGATCAAGACCATAGTGATTTATATCTGCTGTCGAACCTGCGTATCAAATTTCTTTATCAATCTGCGAACTGTTGTTATATTAGGTGCACTTTCACGTCTAAGAGATTCCACGCAACTTCCTAACAGTCTATGCATAACACTTGCCCTTTTTATAATGAGTTTTCACAATTAGAACTTGCTGTTCCTTTACGGTGTCGCTCCATGTCTATGCTGCAACAAACCTAAAATGAACTGTGGTAAAATGCCAACGTTGGCCAGGTCAAATCACGTTCTTAAATCGGAACAGTTATGTGTTTTAAGTGCGAATTTTTTTTTTCCAATTTTCTAGAAGTACAATATTTTTTGGGCATTAAATCCAGCTGTTTTGTTGGGATAAGTCTTCTTTGAATAAGTTGTTTTAAGGCTTCCTTGTGGGCAGACGATATTAAAATATTCCAGACTATCAAGAAATATAGGAAGCCTGTTAAGTGATCGATATTAGAAATTAGTTTGCTTGTTCTTAGTAAGAAATCAATATAAACAATGGCGAAATTCGCGGTTTGGTGCTTTAGATGACTTTTATTTGTACATAAAACTGCGAACAGTCGATTCGATTAATTTCTGAAATTACTTAGTAAGATTAGTTACTGAAATTTTGTTCGCAGTTCAATTCAGAATTATTTATTTTGCAGTTTAATTCAAACCCATATTTGCCTTCTTATATCAAAGTGACTTACGTCTTTGTTTAAAAACGTAAGTATTTAAGTGAAAATAATTCTTTTTTTTTTTCCTCCCACATTTTTGTGCGTTGTTGCATTCACCAGAGGAGTGTAACATAAATATTAGTTCTTCTGTTTCACCTGCGTTTAGTAACCCAAATTTGTTTATTTAATTCAGCATCATTTGGAAGGAAATTTTATTATATAGTAACTGAGTAAAGTTAGGTAAGGTAGAAGTGTTATTAATTTAATATCAGTATTGAGCTAAGTTAGCAGCCACAAGTATTGGTTAATGAGTATATATGAAGTAATGGTGCCATTCCTCCCTTTCTCTTAAATGTATTAAAAAAAGTGGAATAAATTCTTAAACGTGAAGGCGTGAAAGTATGTTATGCAATCTTTTTTTTCTCTTTATCATACTTTCTTCCGCTTTCGGGAAAAGTGACATCGGTATGTATTCTGCAGGTAGTGCCCATCTGGGTGTTTGCAGAGTATAATGGTATGAAATAGGCTTGTGTGCCAGTGCTTTTATGCACCAACAGCTGCAAATGAGTGAGGCGCCTTTTACCCGACATGTCAAGCTGAAAACATGAAATAGCCATGGCTTTTCTCTTGTGTTAGAAATGGAGCAGAACGTGTTGTAACGTGCCTTACTCAGAAGAAGCCATTTAGTTTGGGTTATTAAGTAAAAGATTATAGCTAGATTTTACCGCCTCGGGTCTTGCAGAGTCTTGAATGAAATTTGGGAACACTGCCACGGGTATATAGTAATTCCAGGTTGTAGTAATTTGAGAGCAGTTCGGGAACACTGCTTCCGCAAACTTTTATTGAATACTCATGTGAATGGCCTCATTTTAAAGTGATTCTTAGCTTTGCTGAGGTACTTTTATTATGCATTTGGTGCGCTTAAATACGCTGTTAAATAAATTTAAAATATTCAATATTATGCTTTTAATTTTCATTCTGCTTTTGTAGTATAAGCAGAACTTTGCAAGGAATGTGTATTTTGAAAGAAATTGTATAGTTAAATGTAGGGTATGAAGGTGCTGGACTAAAATTTTTCAAATAAAAGTTACTTCGAATAGGTAAATATTGTTATTTTTCAGATTTATTTATTATCTTGCTTTTTTAAAATTAAAAGAATTATAATGCATGCAGTTTTGCTTTAGTTGAAGTATTTTCATAAAGTAATGAAAAAACTAGTATATAGGTATACCAGTGCTGTGAAATATCTCGCCGAGTTATTTATCGGTTTGTTTTATTAATAACAATAGTTATTGTTATTTTGGATTTGTAATTGCAAAGTATGCTTAAATTTTCTGTTTAAGGCTGTCAGCGCGAATTTCTGATCGGGAGGCATTTTCCCAAGGTCTTTGTTGATTTTTATCATTACTTATGAAGTAAACAACAGAAAACTCCTTTCAGCCAACCCTTATCTATTTTTGAGATTTTATTCGCTTGGGCACTCATGAAGAGCCCAGTGTTTAAAAAAATTATCCTCCAGTTTCATCGTCGCGTACCTTATACCTCTTAAATACTCATACTTACGCCCCTGACCTACCTTTTTAAGGCGAGAGTAAGTCTTAAGGAATAAATTTACTGAGATGCTGGCTGTCATTAATGGATTTAAAATGTTTCTGCGCCTTATTTCATTTTACTCTATATTTATCGCATTTCAGAATCTCAGGGCCGTGATCTTTTCTCACGGCACGAGTATAGAAATCATTTTAATCTGCAGTCGGGATATATTTCCGAATGATAAAGGAAACATGCTTAATGTAGTGTAGCCCTACTGATTTTGGCCGTAGTCAAGCCAAGCTACAAAAGCTGAGTGTATAGTTCAAATTTTTAGGTAAGTTACTGAGAATTGTTTGAATCCTGCTTCATGTTTAAATTGAGTGTTTGCAATCTTAGGATTTTTAAAGCGATAAATGTATTAGTGGTCTTGAATAATAAGCGAGCGATTTCTTTCTTTCGTATTCCATTTCAGTTTTATGAGGTATTTGTTGCGTGCTGATGCTAATATTAGATTTAAGCCCACCTCGTTACTAATTTGATGCAGTTGATTCTTTTCCCCCGTTCTGCTGAGGGGGATTATAGAACAAGAAATTTTTTAAAGCAAAATCAGAGATATGAAAATTGCAGATCATTTGTTCAGATTAAATTTTAGAACTTAATAGATCACGCTTTATATAACTCATAACGCTGTAGATAGAAACTGCTTGGACATAGTTACAGTTTTGACCTCAAGCTGTATCCACTGTTCTTTCTGGATGAAAAACGTTTCACTGTCTTTCTTACTTTTGACAAAGGACAACTGTATGCTTTCGCAAATCAGAGACCTCTTGTATTTTGACCACTGGTTATATATATTAGCGGACTGTTTGGTAATTTCCGTTCGTTTCTTTTTTGAAAACGAGTTATGTTCGGTTTAAAATATAGCGTTTCGTGCGCTACGAATAAGGAGGAAATGCCATGTAAGTAGTGTGAAAGTGCCGGTTCACCGACAGGAGGCGGATTGCGGATGAGCCCGAAAG
>KK121712.1:108382-136820 GCA_000611955.2 Stegodyphus mimosarum | reverse complement strand
TACGACGGATTTGCAATTCTAATCATTTGCATATCATGCGCTACTTTGCATTTCCTGAAAATTTCAGCTCACTCGCGTAAGTCCTTCATGGTGTTGCAATTTTCACAAACGTGAGTGTATCAGCGAGAACTAAATGGTCTTAAATTCTTTCAATACTACTCTTGGCTAAAAGCCATGTCTTAAATACGTCTAAAGTTTGCAACCATATTTGCATACACTAAATCTGTTCGAACTTATTCTGGCCGGAAATGGAAAATAAGGGAAGATAGTAAAGATTTAAAATAAAATAAAAGTTAGTAAAATTTAAAATCCTTACAAACTTAGCAAATGGAATACTAGTTTAAATGCGAAGAGATACGTATTGAGCAATTTAAAACTTTGAATTGAATCGCTATTTAAAATTCGAAGTAAAGCTCTTAAATAAACGTTAGAATTAATCTCTGATTCAGTGCATGTTTACATCACTGGTGTATTTCATAAGTTATATGTTTTCTTTTTTTGTTTGATGCTAAATGAATCAGTGCAATAGTTTTCTTTTTGTGGGAGTAGGAAAGAGCTGTGAGGTTAGTTGCATGCAAGAAGAGCAAGCGCAATAGTCTCTTAAAATGTATTTTCTTTTGTTTTTATTTTATATTAATGGATATCTACTTATTACCTCAAGTTATGCCCAGTGGCTGATTAGCTCAACCCGGATTAATTGTCTCTATATGATACTCAAAAACCAATATGTAATCTAAATGAATATCATAGAGCAATATTAAATGATTCAACCTTGTTTTACCGATTAATCAAACTGAATGAATAATAGTAGTAGAAATATAATATTGTTTGATGTGAGTTTAATCTATGTACTTTACCTGGTACTTCTGACCTCCCGGGAGAGTAATTAATAATGTATCTGCTATTATAGTATATATAAATATAGTTCTAAATATAGTCTTAACGTTGTTTAAAATTAAGTAGTGTTTGCCTGAATTTATGTTTTTCTTTCTATTGTGCTTTCATGACTCTTACAACAAGGGTTTTGATCACCAACACAACGCAACTGATGGTTAGAAAATTCTCGTATTCGTGCTCTTCAAGTGAGATGACTTATTGTTAAGGGATTAAAGGTTAGATCCTCTGAGTGGTTCTTCACAGGTTTTACCCACTTGATTATGTTTTCGTAGCAGCTGATTCAGGGTACCATCGTTTTCCTTCTGCGGCAGACCACACAGAGATGAGAAAATTGTGTGTGCGGTTCCCGCAAGTCACTGTTTCCAAGCTTTTATGACGCGCATCTCAGACGCAATAATTCGTTCAAGGCCGCCCAGACGGTATGCCTGACTGCGATACCGAAGGGCCTGGCTTCGAATCCCGGAGAAGACATGGTTGTAATTGTCCGTCCCTTCATAGGAGACAATGGTGGTCCATCTATTAAATGTCTCCATAATAAAGAGATTACCACATCTGGCCTTAGTATAGATTAATGGACTCTGTTACAATCTGTAACTGTTCACAATCTGCCATTTGGAAAAAAAATTCGTTCAATGACGCAGTAAGTATTACGCAACCTCACAAATGTACCAATCATTATACTGAGTCAGATGCTCTTCCTGCCACCACTTAACACAGTGGTAACCTCCAGTCTCCCACACTCTTAAGAGATTTTGTTGGCCAGGCACCAACCTTTAGTTATTCAACCTTGTTGCTGTAAGCAGGGCACACAAGAGTTTCAATATGTAAGGTCGCAACTATTTCCTTGTCATAATGTTTTTTAAACGATCATATTTCATCAAGTATTCACGGTTTTCGTTACAAATTTCAATTAATATTTCGCTTGAATACTGTCATGTTCTCTCCATTAAATTCTATTAAATTTAGTTGAAAGCTCTGCGTATTATAAGCAAAACACGTGCGAGAAAAATGGAATTTTTTAAAAGAAGTGTTTATAATCTTCGTTAATATACGTTTTATATTTATAAAATTGCTGTTTCCTATTTCTTATGATGCTGCAGTCCAAATTATTGTTCTTTATTATTGCTTTGTTATTGGTTTCCTAAACGCAATTGCAACCCACTTTTCATTGAAGAATGTGGTTTCAGTGTTCAAAAATGCTATTTACATGGTTGTATTTACAGAGCGGTAGACATTTCTTTAGAAATGTGAAAATTGTCTAAAACCCTAATGTCTAAAATCCTTTTGGCTATGTAGTGCTTACCGGAGCTCGGACAACATTTTATATTTATGCGAGAAGTTAGTTCTTTTGCGTACTCTGCCTTATTATTAAGTATTGAAATTCTATAAATTTTTTGCATTATTTTCTGGTAACATATGCGCAATTGCTACAAACTTACGAAACGAAAACTCATTTGTTTTGAAATAGCTGATTTTTGGCTTTCAAGAATTCCATGAGCTTAATTTGAATAATTTGGAACTCCACTGTTGGACATTTTTTCATTCTGTTCTTCACGAAATCATTTAAAATAACTTCTACTGCATGGTAGATACCATGTTTTGCCCAACCAAATGATTTTCTTACAATGAAGCACTCAAATATTTGGTCTGCAAATTTGCAATGCAAATTTGGTAAGTCAGCCTTCATTTGCTCTTCAATGTATGTAAAATTCTGAGAAACATATCAGTGCCTGCTTCTGGCAATATTTTTAAACTTTTCCACTACGTCAGTAAAGTGCCTCACCTACTTTGCCATCGGTGCTATTAATGATATCGATTCTAAGCCGACGGATGCTTTTTGAGCGATCAGAAAATTTCTAAAATGCTGCGTAATTTAACGAAATCCGTGCATATCTGATCACCATTTGGAGCAGCAATTTTCTTTTTTTTTCTGAACTCTATCTGAGAGAGACCAGTTATTCATAAAATTTACATTAGAATTCAATACAAGGTTTTTAACGTTGCACTTAACAGTAAAAGAAATTTTAATTCCTTTAACTTACACACAACTTTATTTATTAGTTAATAATAGTTGAACGCTAAAAGTCACAATGCAGAAGAAGGATGCGACATCTTCGGCTCACCAGCGGCTGATCACTAAAATCGCTAAACACTGGTAGTTCGGTCCAAGATTTGAATCCCACGAACGAGGTGGCTGCATGGACGTTTCGTGGTTTTCTCCGTGTAACGTTTATATGAGCCAGTTTCCCGTAGAAAGCACGGAGGCATCCCCCTTTAGGCAGATAGATCTCGAGTGCTTTGCGTAATCATATAAACCAAGCTCCAATAATTTCATACGTGCTGCTTAAGATATGTGAGGCCTCGCATTGTCATGGTGGAATATCATTATTTTCGTATTTGCCAATTCTGCCCTTTTCTGTTTGACTGCTTCTTAAAATGTCTTAAGTTGCTGGCAATAAATATCTAAGTTGGTTTATTGTTTGTTTGGCTGCTTGGAAGTAGCCTAAACTACACAACACCTTTGTAATCCCTTCTCGTATGACAGCATGGTCTTTTTCTGATGCAATTTAACATTCCATATGATTTGCGCTGAATTCCTTATGCTTGAACTGTGATCGTTTTCGATTAATGTTATCGTAGACGATCCTTGTTTCATCACTAGTGATATTTCGTTTCAAAAAAGAGCGGATTGCATTATGTTTGAAATGCATATCGTAAATATTGATACGTTGTGTTCAATTAATTTTTTTCAGTTCATGCGTAACCTGAATATCGAGCTTCTTAACGAGTCCTATACATCTTATGTGATTTTCGATTGTTGTGTGTAAGGTACTTAACCGTTTTGCAACCTCTCGAACGATTCTTATATGACGATTCGATTCAGTTATGGCTTTAATTTTGTCAACATCAACTTCAGAAAGTCTACCAGGATGCTGGTCAAGTGAAAAATCTCGAAAATGAAATTTTTTAAGCCAATTCTGACACATGCGTTCTGTTAAGCAACCAACACCATAACCTTCGTATATCTCTTTGTGAACCTCAGCTGCCCTCTGGTCATTATTAAATAAAAAAAGTAAAATAATAGCAAAACGAAGAAAAGCTATCTATTTGTGCAAACCGAAATTACTTTCTTGCCAACCTAATATATTCCTCATTTAATTTAATTATTTATTATATTCACAAATGCTGTTTATAGCTATCATTTTCTCAAATAAATGTTGCAAAATAAAATTATGTTTTGAGATACCGTTATCATTTTTAAAACAGTTTAAATTCTTTTTTCTCACGTTTCAGTCAACATGTCTCGATTGAGATGAAGCATTTAACTGTAAATCTTTGAAATTAAACGTACGGAAAGGTAGACCATAATCACAGAAAGGTAGACTATAATCACAGAAATGTAAACTATAAAGCATACTGAAGCTCTCTGTAAGTGGATTTGAGACCAAAATTCATATGTAAGCTTTTCAAACAGAGGAAAATTATTCTTCAATGGGAAAAATATTTCAAAAATATCTATTCTGGAATCCGCTGTGACAAAATAAAATAAATAATTAAATCTTTTCAAGAAAATGCCGCGCAAAAGTCTTAAACAGCCATTATAACAACTGCTATAGTATAAGAAGGGTACTATGAATGAAATCAGAGGAAGAAATAATTTTTTAGGTGATTAGTTATACTTTTACCTGAATGGCATCGTGAACAATCTTCTGATTAATGCGTGTGTACTGAGGAATATTCAGTGCTCTCCAGGAAACGCTTCTGCATTCGTCTTTGAACAGACTGGTTTGGATTCAAATCGCTTATATCCCTTGTAGGGTTTATATTTATTTTAACTAACATTTATTTTAAGTTTATCTTTCCTGTTTAGCCTTCATTTTCCCCCTCGAAATGCCCGTGCCAGAGTATGTAAATTTTAGCAGCACGCGCAGTTTATTCAAATTTAGCGGAAGCTAGTTGAATTAAATAGTAGACGAAACCAGAGTGTGGCAGTCTTGCTTTGAAATCACGCTAGTGAGGTTGCTCTGCAGATTTTAGATCAGCGCGTGTCGGCCTTTGTGCCTAGCTTTGCAGAAGTGCTAGATTTCAACTGTTAAATCAGAAATCTTGCTGAAATCTCAGCGGTAATTAAAAACGCGGTTAGTTTAGGATCTCAGAGCCTCGTCGGTAGTGTTTTGATATTTGTTCATCTAATCATTACTTTTAGTTTTACGTTTTGTTTTAGTTATCGCCGGGTTGGCGCAGTTTGTGAACATCAAGTAGACGTATTTGTCATTTTAAAGAGAAAAATAAAAAGGGTTCTAAACCCTTCTTACCTTTCTGTGTAACTTTACACATAGCTGCAATCACCACCCTAGTTTCTGACAAGTTGGGCCAGCGAAATCTTTACAACCTTTTCACTGAAGTAACTATTAATAATCCTTTCATGAGTTCTGTGAAGTCTGCAAAATATCGTAACACGCTGCAGAAGTTTTTTTTTTAATCGCAGTTTGAAGGGAAAAAATGTTTAATGTCTACCTCTTTTATACATGCTGGATGTTGCGTATAACAGTCTTTTTAGGCATATTTAATCAGTACTGTATCGTTATTAATAGAATATTGTTTATCATGGAGCCTGTAACTTTGACAAAATTAAAGGACTGTATCTCACTGCGTGGGCGAAGCATGGCCAAAGATCAGCTTCAATAATTTAATGAACACACTTTCCATCCCCTTCAATCTGTGTAAACTAAAGATTTTTAAAAAACATTGAACAGATATTTTAGAG
The DNA here is from genome assembly GCA_000611955.2 of Stegodyphus mimosarum. Lineage (NCBI taxonomy): Eukaryota > Metazoa > Arthropoda > Arachnida > Araneae > Eresidae > Stegodyphus > Stegodyphus mimosarum. The sequence continues at coordinate 131,155 of KK121712.1, read as the reverse complement.
TCTGTTCGAAGGAGTTCTTATATGCTTACAAACGATGATTAATTGCTCCTAAAGCATGCATGTTACGCTGCTTCACTTTTTGTTCTCATTTTATTTGCACGATCTGAAGTGACATTTCTTCTTTGACTTCATGTACTCAATAAATGTCTTTTAATTTAAACTCCCCTAATGGACATACCTTCACACATTTTTTATTCTAGCAGAATCCCTTTCCTTATTCTTTGCATACCATCTGAATAACTTCTGATGTCAGTCTGCTGATTAAATACATTTAGAGTGTGCACTGAGTAAGACATTTTTAAGCCTTTAATTACAGTTAACGAGTATTTAAAATACTTTTAAGAACATAAATGGAAGTGGAAGCCGATTTCAAAAGGTAAGGTAGGAAATTGTTTCGAATATTAGCTCAATTAATTGCATACGAACATTATTCGTAAGTAGCTTTAATACTAATTAAATATTAAAGCTTAAATCAAATATTAGAATAGTTCCTTATAATATTTAGTTTGTGATTTCTGAGAGGACCGATCGATGAAGATTTCATTTACCTGGAAGTTTAAGGTACATTTCATACTAACTGACAGCGTTAACCGCATGAAATTTTCATTTCAGTAGTTATTAACGGGCCCGAATGTCTTATTTTGAGTCGTATTTCTCATAAAGAATTTGATGAAATACTGCTGTTTTTAAATGTGTCTTTCTGTAGGGTAAATCATTTTCATCTGAAATTTCAGAAGTACGTGAACTGCAAACTCAAACAATTTTAACGCGTAATTGTTGAACTTCATTTGAAAATCTCCAGACTCAAAAACATAGTAGCATAATAATTGTTTCAGTTTTTGAGCTGCTTGTACATGTAAAACTTCCAAATAACTCTCAAATTTTGCAGCTTATTAGAGAATATAATATTCTTCTGTAGGTCATGCAGCCTCTCGATTTTATAGCTCTTCACAAAAAGAAAATGAAATAAATTTCAAAAGGCAAAACACTTTTCTTATAGGTCCTTGAAGTAATTTTCAAATAAATGGGTTATTTTAATTATAAATCAAAATTCTCGCTACGCACGTAAATGAACAAAAGTGCGCAAAAGTCATTACATTGAAACAGGAGCTTATTAATTACGATAAGGAGTCTCTAAACATTTCATCCTTTCTCTTAACTATATTTCTTACATTCAAACAATATTCATGCAATTAGATTAACCCTTGGAAAACTGGAGCCTTCATTAACCTGCATACTTAAAACACTGAACCATTACCCTCTCGTTTCCCCTCCCCGTCCATTAACAAACAAAGAAATGTGAAAATTTCAGATGACATGTTTTCTACTTCCTGACAAAGAAGCTTCCATTAGCCTTTTAAGACAAGCTGCCTGCAATAAACTGATACAATGCATTTGAGGAAACTGAACCTGCTACTGCATGCCGTAGGGAAAAGGAAGAAAACGACATAGCAATCTCGAACGTTTCGGACGGGTGTAGCCGTTTGAATGAAAAGACATCTCTGACGTTTTGGCCTTCAAAGGATTAATGACATTTCCCACTATTTATATTCGTATATTGCTTATCTTTCAAATGGGTCCAAAATGTAAAAGAAATTGATAACAAAGAGACTGATGTATTTTTCTGTATGAAAATTAGAATCAATTGATCTTAGCACAAGCGGCTCTAGAATGTTAACAACCATATCCATAGCAATATGTCTAGTTACAAATTCGTCTGCTATGACAAAAAGAGTGTAAATACACAATATTAAGACTTTTCAGGATCACAAGCTACTCAGTTTATAAGATACGATCACAACAACGTACAACCTTTTCGTTCCCAACCATTTACTTTCAGAATCAGCTCTAACAGTTTCTAGCCAAATTAGCTGTCATAAAATAATTTATTTTTATACGAAAGTGTTGTTTCAGTTTATTCTTATATATATATATTTCATAGTTTTACAGTTATTATTTGAGTAAATACTGTTACATGATGCATCATTTATAAAATAATATTGTATAAATTATGCATACATGTAAAATATAAAAAATAGGATGGCTTTGCTCTATGCGAACAGGCAACCTCTAATTAACTTTCCGTAATTTCAGGATCTTCATCCTAGACCAGTACTTTGGACAACACTCTGGCATGTTATATAACCGCTGATATATATATATATATATATATATACCAAGGTACGCACCATTTTTAGTCTAACTGCTCCCTGCCATCGCTGCTCTAAGAATTTCTACTGCTTTATCTCTTTTTTTAACTTTTGTTAAATAAGTAATGATGCAGAAATCTTAAATTCAGTATTATTTAATTTGAATCACTATTGGTTATGTAAACTGGAGTTTTTCGTCTAAAAGATAAAAATGAACTGCCGTTTAAGTGAATAAAGGTATGGAACTTTAAAATGAAAATCTTCTGTATAATCTTTCGTCTGCCTTCCACTCCGCAGCGACAACAGTCGGACTCTGATGTGACCTCATTGCCCAGCTTCGTCATTTCTGTGCTCATCTACTAAAATATCACATACATATGTATTAGATAATTTTGATGTTGAAGCTTTATAGGTAATAGCAGCCATCGAGGATGGTTAATCATTTCTTTTATTATTGGAATATGCAGCGACAAATAACTTGGCGCAAAAAAGCGCCCCTATTTCCGATGAATTTTACACTTTTAAGATCTTAAGTTAAGAAAGAAAAGTATAGATAGGTGTCTAGCTACGGAGACAGGTGCAGAGCGAAAGTGACGAGTTCAAGATAAAGACACTTCAGAATAATTTACTTTCGGTCAAGATTTGACTGTACTGACTGGTTTAAGTTTTGTTTGCAAATATGAAGTTATTATGGTTGAAATAATTTTAAGTATCCGTGTCATTGGCGTTATGCAAGAATTACATGGCATAAATTAATTGTGAACTGACACAATTTAGAGAGATTTATTATAAGCAGTTATTATTTATATCTGTAAAGGGGAAATAATCAAATTAAAATGTAGAGTTAGAGTTAGGTAGAGTTAATTAAAATTAGAATTTTGATTTACATCTGTATATGTATATTCAAGAGATAATTAAAATAATTAAATTAATTTAAGTATCATACTTACTAACAGGAAAAATATAAATCAAAATTAAAACAACACTGAAACAAAAACAAAACAAATTAATGTAATAAAAAGTACTCGAAAATTCTTTGGTCATCTTCAATGAGCAGACGAAATACTTTCGACAGAATGATGTTTTTGAATTATATCTGGATGAATAGCAAAATAAATTCATGAAACAAATCATAAAAATTATTAAGGATTAATTAAAAAAGGTTATTAGTTTTAAAATAAACTAACTTTAGGTAATTTAAAATAATTAAATTACGTCCAAAATGGCGTTTTTTTTAACATTTTGTGTGTTACCTTCATTTATTAAATACCATGTTCTTCGTACTTAAACCATAAAATTCAGTTCAAAAGAAATATTGCAAAATAGTTTTAAATTGAGCATATCTTTAGAATTTCGGATACACAGTCTCACGCCCTGGAGATCATTTTTTTCTGTACAACGTTGTCATTGCTCGCTTTCAAATCTTTGAGTTTGTTAATAAAAATTCGTTTAAGTTTTAAGAAATATGAAATTGACAATAAAACAAATTCCAAATTTCAAATTTGGGCTTCCCGATGCACATATTCGCAGTAGGATTACGCCATTCAAAATTGGATGGCTCTAGGTGCCGTCGTTTTAGCAGATTCTTCATTATTTAATTTCTTTAATACAGGGCAATAATAATTAGTGGCAACAATTTGAAAAGTGAAACGACATTCAGAGTGAACCCACGCAAAATCGCAAATCGGAAACAATAGTCCTTCAGGGACAAAGCCCCTTTGGACTGACAATATAATTATTAGACCATCAAAATACTAATTAACTGACATGAAAGAACTGATATTAAATTTTTTGAATTAATCATCAAAATATAATTTGTTCCGGCAAAATTAACTTAAAAAATTTACTCAATATCACATAATATAAAATTACGATTTTATATTCGTAATATTCAAGGAATTTAAAACCTAAGAATTTTTTAATTTAGAAACTAGACAAACAATATGGCAAAATTAATAAGAAACTTAGAATCAAAGATATTGCTTAATAACTGTAAAAATTCTGATCTTAAATTGAAAATTTAAATTAAAATTTTTTTTTATATGTTTGAGAAGGAAGAGTAAAAATGATTAAATAATAGACAAAAACAGAGAGGGAAAAATTCTTTCAGATAATATGCGAACGGTGTATAACGAAAGAAATTAAATTAAAATTCAAAATTTAGAGAAGTTGCCAACTTATTTTTAATCGGTAATTCCCCTAAAATTAAAGCAAATAAGAAGCGTGTATCAGTTTTGTGTGAATTGTATGTTTCAAGCTAAAAGAAATTTAGGCGAAAGCAAAATTAAGAACGAAGGGCAAAGCCTTAGCACTACGTATGGAAGTAAAATACAATTAAGATTGAATCTAAAAGGCAATAAAGCCAAATTTGATATGAAAACAAAACTATAAAAACAAAATTAAATAACATATTTAACAGAGCAAAGGAAAATTAAAAACCTGCATTGCTAAAATAAGCTTCCTTTGCTTCCACCTTTTAGTTCGTTACAAAGTTGCATACTGACACAGAATGGGCTGGGTAGCAGCGAGTTGAGTTCTTCTAAAATCGAAAATAAAAATGCAAGAAACGAGTGCATTTAGGCAAGTGTTGCCCGCTAAAGAGTGAAAATCAAAAACACTATGATTTTTGTTTTGGGTAATGTAAGAATAAAATTTGTTGGGAATATAATTACTTAAATTTATTTCATTTTATGCACGCATGCAAATAAGAAATTAAAAATGGGAAAAATTAAAATTAAAATAATTTTTAGAAGTTTGGAATTCTGGATAAAAGCTTCTGTAAGATAAATTTGTAAGACTAAATTTTAACTAGAGTATAAAATGAATAGAATGCAAAATAAACTGAAGAGAAGAAATGAAGAAATCGAATTTTCAGTATGAGTTGTATTGAAAATTTAGCCCAAAGGAGCGTTACTTCAGAAATTATATTAATTTCGTTTTGGCATTTCGCGTTGAAAACTTTAAATGTCGGTTTTACTTTTCAAATTGTTGCCACAAAATATTCTTGTCCTGTGTTATATTTAAAGAAATTAAATAATGAAGAATCTCCATAAATGTATGTCTGTTTCTCGCGCTGTAATAAAACAACGGCACCTACAGCCATCCAATTTTGAATAACGTAATCCTCCTCCGTATACAGGCATCTGAAAGCCCAAATTTGGAATTTGGAATCTTTTTTATTATCGATTTCATATTCTGTAACATTTTAAGAAATTTTTGATTAAGAAACTCGGCGATTTCAAAGCGAACAATGGCAATACTGTACCGAAAAAAAGAACATTTTTATTTCTAGGACGAGACTGCAGTGTGTATCGGAAATTCTAAGAATATGCTTATTTTAAAATTATTTAGCAATATTGCTGTTGAATTGAATTTCATGGTTTAAGTGCGAAGAATATGATATTTAATAAATAATAAATAATAATAAAGGTAACACAGAAAACGTTAGAAAACGCCCCTTTGGTTGTAATATAAAATGTGAAAGTTTTTAGATTTTTTTCATTATGTCTACATTAAAGATGAAATAAATTTAACTTTCTGTGGTGTTTTACTTATTTAATTCCAAAGTTCAGACTTAGAATCCCACAAACACTAACAAGTGAATAATCGCTTAAGTGTGTGAATAAACACGAAAGACGTAAGAAGGGTTAACTAGCCTTTATTTTTTAGAATAATTACAATCAACTCCCTCTTGGAGTATACACAAAGCCTCTACTTCGGCTTGAATTTAAATAACTATGAATTTAAATTAAAATAAGCTTAACTAAAGCTATCTAAAAGGTATAGCCGAAACTATCAAAAATCTAAGTAGTTGGTCCCTAAATATTAATTCAATCGGCGAAGCCAAGCAAGGGCCTAAGGTATGGCCGAGCGTAGTAGCTCAGAGAGTACGCAGCCAAATGGCAAACGCACGCTAGTCAGAAAAATCAGACTCTCTCTCTCTAGAACTCGGTGAAGCATCGACTTAAATAGTACTCTTACTCATTTGCATTAACTGCGTTTTTGAATTTACATTCTGGCAGGAAATTGTAAACTGAAATTAGAGTAGATCGGAAAGAATCATAAATTAAAATAACTGTTAATAAACTTAGCCTTACAATTCTTTTTAAAAATTTTTAATTAAAACATTTTTTTAAAGGGAAGTAGAGACAAGTTATGAAAAAAAATTGGGAAGTAACAGCAAGTCTTCAACTATTTGGCATATAATAAGAATGGAACAGAATTAGCCATTTATTAGTTAAGGAAACAGAGGGACTAATTACGTATTTGCATGGAATATTTACAAATATATGAATATATATATATATATATTATATTTCTGGCATTTTCCTTTTTTTTTTAAAATCACACATTCTGCTAAAAATAAATAATGCAGTGCCGTTTTACCTTATAAAGAGTCTGCAGGACCCGTTAGTATATCTGTAAAAGTGTGATCAGTGAAACAGCTTTTTCTTTAAAAACTTATGAATATATGCAGGGTAGGCTTCCATATTACATCAATGCAATGATATTCATGTTTTTCAAGAGATTTACGAAATTTTTCCATTTCCTCTACCAAATAAAATATTTTTGAAATATAATGCAGTGGCTTTCCGTCTTTTCTATAACTGAAATTTTTACAACTTCCACAGGCTTTCCAATACTAAATAGTTTCTGGAAAATAGTTTTCTTTTTTCTCTCACTGAGAAAAGAATTACTGAATGTGAGAAAATAGGGACTGAAATGTAAAAAACTTCATAGACATTTTTCTCGTCCACGTAGAATCACTTTCAGATATCTTATTCTCTTTTAATACTGTGAATAGTTATAGCATCATATCGCTTTCCAACTTCAGTTTCATTGCACGTTCTCTCTATTTCCTCAACCTTTATTTAATTACGAAAACATTTGATTTAGATTAAATTGTATATGTAAGAATAAGAAATTGAGGTAAGAAAAATCAAATGAATTTACTTATATTCTATTAGTTTTAGATGTGCAGAACACATCACGAAATGCGAAATGAACTACGATGTAACACAACACGTGTAGCAACTTGCAGTTAGGCAAAAATGTAACTTTGGATTAGCTTAAATTTTTAATTAAAACCTTTTAATTAAAATTAGCTACAAGAGTTTCCAAACTTTTAAATATTGCTATACCCACTTTTTAGAAACCGAATCTATAAAAACCTTCTTCACCCTAGGCGCGCTACATTTTTTCACAGATGCACAGCACACATTCTGTCGAAAACAGGCTTTTATGGGTCAAAAAAGAATTTTTATCAGGGAAAGATATTTATTATTAAATATAACTTTACAAAATTATTTCTAATAAAGCTTGTCTGAATAGTACACTTGATATCGATTGCCATGGATGACTGCAATAAAATCCAGGTCAATTCTAGGTATTTTCGGGAGTAAAAAGTGTCACCGAAGCGGGTCGTTTCGACGCCGATAGTTCGACTCCAACTTTTCGACACCGGGGCAGTTCGACGCCGTACATTTCGACGCGGGGGCCGTTCGATGCCATATGTTTTACGTATTTTTATTTATTTTTAGAATAAATATGAAGTAATATAAATAAGTAATATGACTGATTTTTATTTATTGAATTAGCGGTTGTTTGCGTGCATATTTGATATAAATATATGCATCATATTATAAATAATCGGCAATAGATAACGACAAATCTGAAGCGATTTCATAATCCCCCACCCTAATCTGACACATAGAGGTAGGTATCAGTAGTCTGACACATACGAGTCGGTCCATGGGGAGGATCAGTTAACAATATCTTCCTACTTAGAGTGAGGGATTATATACTTAAGATGACAAATGCTTACTTACAAGTTAGGGATGCAATATCGTCAAGCACATTTCCAATTCTGGAGTATGTTTTAGCAGAGAAAATGAATTCTGTGTCTTTCTCAAAAAATCTATTATAATATATATCATATCAGGCATATCGCATTTATTTGAATGATGATGCAAACTTATTCTAAAAATAAATAAAAATACGAAAAGTATGGCGTCAAACAAAAGCAAAAAAAAAGTATGGCGTCGAACTGACCCCGCGTCGAAATGACCTCGTGTCGAATTGACCACGCGTGGAAACCGCGTCGAAACCGCGTCGAACCGTTGGCGTCGAAACCTTGGCGTCGAACTGACCTGTATCAAAGTTTGACAACTGAGGCTTGTTTCGAAACTTGGTTTTAATTCTTACTATTGCTGAAAATCCAGCTTCACAAAGGTATAAGGTGTGATAATCTAAGAAGGAGTTCCTTTAAAGCTTTAACAGAAAGTAATTAGATAAGGTTGCTGGACAGATAACCAGAATTGTGTTTATATACCACGAATAAAATTAAGTTTTATTGATGTATTTTCAAATAGGTCCATGAGTTCTTCATCAGCTTTCGATGGTATGCTAGTAGTAATTTTGGTCTGGAAGTTATGCGCAATTCCAGTTCTTCTCTTGTCAGTTTTTCATTTCTTCAGTAAAACTAAAATTTTCTTTCAAAACATTTGAATATTTTGAAAGATTCAAATGATTTGGATCTCGTTAATTATGCTATCGCAAGCGTTCACTTTATTTTCGATTATGAACATTTGAAATATTTCAAAGCACTCATATTTGTGGTTTTCAGTGTTGGTTTTTCATAATAGCAGTATTTCTAATTTTATCACGCACCTGCAAATATATTTGTACCTGCCATGTCTTGGAAGAATAAATTTAATTTATTAAGTTAGTTGAATATGTCAGCTAAATACGTGAATTTCAAAACAAATTTCAGATCCCGCAACGATTTTTTGAATTCATTTTCATCGCCCCGAAACATTGTGATTTCTTCACGGTGTTCAACAAATCTTCCGCACGCAGAAGCGATTTTTGATTGCTCCCCATCACTTTTCAAATAAGCGTTCTCATCAGGCTTTTTAAGTAAGAGCGATTGTGATCTGTGAATGTTACAGCTATTCCATAATGTATTTAGACTAACAGCACTTGAGTCACAACACTGCTATTTTACCACACATAGCTCGTGCACCAAATGTACATATCCCGACACATTTCGTCCATTCTAAATCTATGGATTTTATATAAGTGCTGAGATTCTTGAACATTTCTTCACTAGTTCCTCATTTAATAGGCTCGCCAAATAACATTTCTTCATTACATTCGTGGTTGCATATCTAAAGCAATATCAGAAACAACTGGGACAAACCTTGTATATGAACTGATTCGTCCAGTTGTAATGAGAAAAATTTACTTTTTGTAACTCTTTGGACCAGTTGTTTTTCTATTCACTGTGACATTTCATTAGTTCTGCCAGCTACCGTGGTATTTGAAAGTAGTATTGTTTCGACTTCCTTTAAGCTCTTGTCATTAAATATAACTTCAAGCACCCTTTATTGCTGGAAGCACTAAAGTTTCGCCAAGGGTATGCGACTCACCTGTTTTCGATAACTACACTGGTTATCATAAATTATGGGAAAATCACAAAAATAGCGATAACTCCCTCAAAAATAAGCCAAACCATGTAAAATTTGAATATGTAGGCAAGTAAGAGTACCTGAGTAAACGTGCAATATGCAAATTAGTGGCATTGCACTAGCAATAATTATCAACGAAGAGCATAGAAGTCCCTGTTTGAGAGGAAGCCTACATATTTCACTGTGATAGTGACATCAGAAATCTGAAATAGCCAATTCGTAACAATGACCTCCAGGCATCATTTGCCTGCAGAACTACGATGGAGAGCCATTGGGAGACTAGAGGCAGGACAAAGTCAAACAGATGTGGCCAGATGGATAAATGTGAGTTCTTCTGTGGTTCATAGACTTTGGAGGCAATTTCAAACCACAGATTCGGCATCTAGGAGGTTCAGCCAAGGATGGCCAACTGCTACGACGAGCGCCGATGACCGATATTTGACATTATGTGCACGCAGGAATAGAACCGCTACTCCGACTCTTTTTAGATCCTCCCTTGCTGCAGCCACCGGAAGGTTAGTGTCAACGTTATCTGTGCGTAGAAGGCTTCACGAAAGTGGTCTGTAAGCGATGCGACCAGCCATTTGCGTTCCGCTCACGTCACGCCATAGGAGGGACCGTTTGCAGTGGGCACGACATGTCCACTGAACGCCTGATCAATGGAGGGCTGTTATCTTTACGGATGAGTACAGGTTTAGTCTAGGAAGCGATAGTAGGCGTTATTTGATATGGAGAAAACGTGAAACCCGTTATCATCCGTCAAACATCCGTGAAAGAGATGCATACGGAAGAGGCAGTGACTGTGTTTGGTGTGGCATCTCTTTGGGTGGACGCACAGACCTCCATGCCTTTCCAAGGTGAACCGTGAATGCTCAGGTTTATAGAGATGACATCCTTAATTCTTATACGCGCCCATATGCCGAGGCAATAGGTGATGCTTTCCTGTCACAGAACGACAACGCAGAACCACACACGGCTCGCATCGTAGATGATTATCTTCAACAGGAAACAATTATGAGCATAGAGTGGCCAGCTCGATCCCCGGACTTGAATCATATCGAACACGTTTGGGATGCTTTAGGGCGACGTCTACTGCTCTCAGTCTGCCTCCTCAGACCCTTGCCGCGCTTGCAACTGCTTTGCAAGAACAATGGCGCTCGCTTCCTATGGAATTTAAAGCGTAATTGAAAGCATCACACATCGCTGTATGTGCTGTATTGCTTCTAAAGGTGATCATATTCCATACTGAAGATACTTTTCCTATAGCAAACTGATACCTTCGATTTGTTCATTCTATACATGTGCTAATTTCTATACTGCCATAATTGTCTCGTAATTTCTTTTTATGTTATTTGAATCCTTACTATGTGTTGTATATTGCGGGTAACTTTCATAAAATTCTACATGTAACTTTTTCAGTAATCGTGATTTTTGTGATTTTTCCTTAATTTATGATAACCAGTGTAATCAGATAAGATGATGCATACCGTTTTCTTTGATCTTGATGAAAATTTTAAAAATAGTTTCTGTCATTTTCAATACTTCCAGCTTTCGTTTAAAAAACTCGAGAGACTGATTTTTTAAGTCGGAATTCTTCGTCTCAAAGTGCGATCGTAATATACTTGGAAGCATGCTTTCGTTTCTGTATATTTAACTGGAAATAACACACTCAGATTTGAGATTATCTTTATATCCATTCCATGAAAATCGTAATACTAAGTACTCATAATCATACTTCCTTACCATTTTTCTTCGTTTCAGGCTCCTTGAATTTAAGCTTGTAGATTCGCTTTCGTCTGCAGTCTGCGTCTTCTTTATGAAGTACATACTTATGCACAATACAGATTCAATAAAAACGACAAAAATGAACAGTACGAGTAAAATAAATGATAATGAACCTTAAAATGAATGCATACACAAAGTGAATTGAACTTTCACAACGAAAAGGAATTTCTGATGATGTGGACAGGATTCTGAGGTTCTGCAGGGAAGCTTAAATGAAGCCTCGGATTAGAGCAATAGCCGACATGACAGATGTATCGTTTGAAAAACGTAGCTTCTTTGTATACGTCATCTGCGTCGTAAAGACATGTTTCATTTGTTTATTTCTGGTCATTCCACACGAATCACTTGTTTTGCTATCGGGCTAATTTTTTTACTACTATGCTGATTGATGAAGATTTTAAAGCCCATATTACATTTCTGCTAGTTGTGGAAAGATGCATGTGCATTCAATTTGTTGTCGCTATCCACATTTTGAGAAATGCTGATCTACAACAATCTAAGATTACATTTTTGCCTAATTTAAAATTTTACACTAATGTGTCCGTAGCGAGATTGTGCCAGGAATGTATCGCATGAGACGAGTTTTAAAACATCAAGTGTTCACTGCATCAATGAGTACACATATACGTTAACCCATTCGGCATAACTCCAGCTTCATCACAAGAGCAATTGTTCATCGCTTTGGTCTATCCCAGTCCACTATATTATGGAGTGGCCGTTCGACAGAATTTGAACAGAATCTAGATATTAGTGGACCTGTGGTAGTTAGATCTCAGTTCCAGACGGGTGATTCGCTTACCGGTGGTTACTGCCTGTTCTGAATAGCCAGACGGTTCCCTTTGATGACCTTTACCGGTTGTCTTGGGTGACCAGCAAGTTTTCTTTGAAACATTTCGAGTGCTCAAAGCAGGGATGACGGCTGAACAATGGTGCATGGAATACGAAGTCAGTTCTATTTTGTGGTTTTTGGAATACGAGGATTAAGAGGAACAGACTGGGGCATTCGTATTGCGAAGCTAGAGATGAAATTCTTGGACCGCTGGAAGACGAACTGCTGCGAAAGCGTTTGCCAAGAATGTTCCCATTAATCAAGAACGGTTAGTAAGTTAGGGGTTCGAAGGCGATCAGGTAAGCGATGCCAACCAGCGATCCGGCTGTGTTCCTGAAATGAGACGACGGGCAGCTTCCGGAAGACCAAAGCCTTCGGGTTTCGGGGGAAGTCCGGTTTCGAGTACTGGCTTGTGAGATCACCGGACTTACATATTTTGATTACTTGGGGGATTATGCCAAAGCAATGGTGGAAAACAGCATCCTTGAATGTGATGAGATTCTTATGCCGCACATCTCTATAACTAATTCGGAACTCTAGAGACACCAGGAAGTTTTCAGAATGTGCATGCGCCAGAGGTATAATGCGTAATAAAATGCATTTTATTCTCTTACATGGGGCTCCTCTTTCATTTCTTATTGTTTCTATACACTAACAGATGGGGCTATAATTTATAACCTTACATTCATATATAATTCCGATTTATCCTAATGCAATCTGCCCCTCTCAGAAATTAAATCCAATGGCAGACGTTTGCCTATTCAGCATTGGCCACTCTTAAGGCCAGATGTCGTTTCCATTTCATTGTCGAGGCACCTAATAGGCGGCTATCGTTGCCTTCTATGAAGTACGGACATTTGTACTCCTGCTTTCTCCGGAATTCGATCTCAGGCCCTTCGGTACCACAGTAGGCTTCTCTAAGCACTATACCTTCTGGGTGGCGCATCTCAAAATTTGTAAATGCTTAGTTGAGTCCTCTGTGTATAATAATAACCCAGGTTTCAGCTTCAGTACATAACAATGTAAAGTACTGAGAGATATTATGAAAAATGTTAAGTTCTTCTATCCAAAAAAGAACTTCTTTTTGTAATTTATTCAAATTTAAATTCGTATTCATTGATTTCTTTTACATAAATAAGTGCAGAATGTTATTAAATGAAGAATTTAGTAGTTACATCTCCTTCCACTACAAAGACTCCTGTTTCTAAATTAACAAAATCAGCATCAGGCTCAACCTATGCGTGCAATAAAGATTACAACATTATCAATGATGCAATACTCATTCTACCCAATTCCATGATAATTTAAACATATTTAAAGTTACTACCTTAAAATTTCTTATACAAATGTTACATGCTGCAGTTCGAAATCGAAGGAAATGGAAGTCCTAAAGAAAAATATCAAAACGTATCATCTAAACTACTCGATTAAAATGTCTTGGTTAAGACTTATTTCTATTCATGAAAGCACAGCAACAAAATACGCTATCTGAAATTTAAACGTATTTATCTTGTTGTAGTCGAATTTATCAGAACTAATTTTTCGCGAAACTTTTCTAAGGCTTTGAATCACTGTATTATATTTCTCCCTTATTGCATATTTATCTTCCAATTATCATAAATTAAATTAGCGATCGAAGAATATTGTCTTCGCTTTCACCAGCAGTTTAAGATTATGTCTTTCTTCTGCATACTAAATGAAGTTAAATGTTTTATTTCTTCGGTTGAAAAGATTTCCATGGCAGCCGTAGGTAGAGGTTTGTATAGACATGAAAGTACATACTTTTCGGGGATCTCTCTGCATAATGCATAAGGTAGATATTCTATGCCCTTCATTGAACAGGTTTTTATGACATTTGGCTGCAGGCCCTCATTTGAATACACATGAAGTATAGAATGGAGCTTCTTTTGCATATTGGATGAAGAGAAAGATTCATATCATTCTTTTAAACGGCGTTTTCTAATAGTTAACTGAACACTTTATTTTTACACATCAGTTGAGATTTTTGTATTTCAAAACAGAATATTTTATCTGTATCCACGTGAAAAGGTTACTATAACACAAAAAAAAATTTCAAAATAAAAGCACGATACGAAAAACTTTAAATTTTGATTGCTGTTGATTTTGATTTTGATTGTTGCTAAGCAAATGTAATTCTGTTAAAAATAATTTACCATTTAAATTATTTACCCCAATTCAAGCTGATGAATTTTTTTCTATATTTTTTGTGATTTAGAAAATCCACCTCAGACTGAAATTGGTATCCTTCACATAGTCAGTATGAATAATTTTTCATTTTTATTTTTCCATTTCGGATTTCATGAGATCGGCTTACAAGAAATACCGCCTTACATTCGGTTAAAAATTGCATTTTAAACCCTTTTAATAATTTATAAACATTAAGAAGAGTTCAGAAATAAGAAATTCATTTGTTCTCAAATAGTACACGGCGAAAAACATTCTTGACTCTTCTCTTTACACACGCGTAGCTAAGTAGAAATTGAGAGAAGGGACGACCTCCTCTCTACACTTTGTGATGAATTATTGTCCACTGTATACAGTTCGAGAGCCAAATATAGTACCTCCGACCTTTTTATGACACCTTAAAATTAATTGTCAAGCTATTTTGAGAACCAATATGGAAACGTTTCGAGTTTGTGAATCCGGAATATTAAACATATTGTCGCGTGCGAACGGGCTCGTAATGGAGTGAATGCACCAGTCGTTAAAATGTTTACAAAATTTATTCTTTTCACAAGAAACAAAACAAGATGCTGAAATATTTCCTCAGAGATATTCGTACAAAATCACAATACCACAAACGTTAAACAGAACTCAATTCAAAACAGGGAAACTAATTGAATCTCACAGCGAATTCGCTACAATCAATAACAGCATTAAACAAACAAACAGTTCGCTCAAAACGACGGCAACTGAACTGAGGTATTTTAATTCGGCTTTTATAGTCTTTTTAATTATTCACTAGAACATTCTGGTAAAACCTATTTCCTCGATTTTTCTGGATAGCAAAAGCAATTGCGAGATATTTATTTATTAAATATTAAGTGCACGCGTTCTTTTATTTTTACTTTTCCGACGTAGCTTTCTCTTCAAAAATCGTCTGCGTTGCACGGGAAAAGAAAACAATTTTAATTACAATTCTAAATAAATAGCTAAATAAATACGCAATCCGTAACAATATATTGTTTTCCCCTGGTATGTAATAGTGATAAAGCAACAGTGGACAAGCAGTAGTTCGATCTGATTCCGAATGTCGGAGAACAAGCTGGCTGGCTTCACGGGAATTTCATGGTTTTCGGAATGTGTAACGTGAATTCGGAAGCCAGTTTAACAGTTTCCCATAGAAAGTCATTCATGAAGGCTTTTCTTCCTTTAGACAAACAGCTCTGGTTTGTTCCGTTCTAATTAACTGAACCGAATCAACTACATTTGAAGTCAAATATAAGACCTTTGATGTTCAGGATAAATACGCTAACATTAAACCACAAGAATATATTGAGTCATTTATATTTAAGGACTTGAAAATAAGTTCTTAAAAATGTACGGTGATTCTTAAATATTTAGTTGGTTAATTCTAATATGCTCCCCTTGGCAGTGTGAAATAAAAAGGAAAATAAAGGAAATATTGCAAATATTAGTTAAAAATTAATATTTGAAACGTAAAGAATATAGAAATGTGAAAAAACATAGCAACGTAAAACTTTGCTTTTCAGATTTTAACTGTGATTGAAATACACTGTTTTTTCTGTCTCCCTTGTTATTGTTATAATCTCGGGGGGAGGAGACTAAAACAAACTAACAGCAAACTTAAATTTACTTGACTTCGAAAAATTTTGAACTTGATAAATGGGTCCGGATAACTCGATTTTTGATAGTTGGGATTTTCATGAGTTTGCTACAAATCTACTTCTCATTTAGCTGTGATCTGGAAACGTTCAGCAGTCAACGATTTTCATCACCTGGTAATTTTCTTCGCGGGATTTCAAATCGAATTTTAATTTTTAGTGGGAAAGAAAACAAGCATTTCAATGATTGTGTTCTGCATATTCATTAAGGAACCTTCTGTGCAGTTCAAAAATTCACTATTTATATTTAAAATAAATACGGTATATTTTTTAATTTGATGATACAATTCATATTTAATGAGCTTTATTTGTAAGACGGCTAAAAATTTCGTTCAGATAAGGCTACGAGTTTCATTCTTTAATTTAAACTTATCATTTAATTTTCATTTCGATGTTTGAAATCGTAAAACAAAGTTATTAGCTACTTAATAGTATTCCTGCATTTTATTTCAAACTAATCTTTAGAGGAGGCTTTAATATCAACTTTATTAATGTTAATAAAATTTTAATAATCGAAAACACGAAAACCCAGAATAATAAAGAAAAAATAATTAATTGCATTCTTTTACATTTAGTTCTATAGTGTATGAAACATAAAATGAAAAGTTAATAAAAATAAAATAGGTTAAGTCAAGTTAATAGTAGTAAGTGCATAGTTAAGCGCACAATTAATGTAAATACAAGATATAGAGACAATTTAATAAATTGCAAAGAAGATAACTTCAAACTTTAATCTTCTTTTCAATTTATTGAACAGTCTATATCACTTGCATTTACATTAATTGCGCACTAAACTAGAACCCTGGTATTTTCATTAACTTTTTATTTTATGTATTATGGAAGTTCTACAGAGAGCTTAATCAAACAAAAGTTTAGAATTCTAAAATTTTCTTTCCTCAGTAATTCAAAACCTTAAATAAGATCATATACTGCGGAGCAAATTTACATTGTTTGTTTTAAATCATTTTAAATGCACTTCCATGAAAGCTCGTACATAAATTTAAAATAAAAATGTGTCGCCCAGCGTCGTTAATAACTACTAATTTGTAAGACACAATTTTCAAGAAGATATAAACCTTTTCCCATCAACGATTTTTTTAATATTAATTCTTTCATCAGACTCCTTCGCTTGCAGGAATTTTTTCCCCTTGTATGTTTTCGCGATTCATAACAACAACTGGGACTTAACATTGCAAGATAGTGAAAGCAAATAAAATTGTTTCTTTACAAAAATCTCTCAGGTACTTAAAATTAAACTGAAGCAGGTTTAAAGTGTGTAAACAATAAGCACGAAAACATCTTTTTACGAATACCATCCGAAACAGCGCTGAGTTTTCATTCTATTAAAACTGTTACGGCTTAAAGATATTCTTTTATGAATCTTCTCATAATTTTTAAGAAAACATTAAAATATATTTTTCTAAATTCTGCTTTAAAAGCTATAAATTGCATAAGCGTTTGCAGTTCTTCAACAAAGTTTCCTGAAACTGCGAATCGAAATTGTGGTTCATTGAAATGTCCGTTGGCTATGGACTTCTTTGAAGCTGTGTGGTTCCACCCTTTTATCTAACAATTAAATGGGAGGAACCTAATGAACGGCTAATCGAATATTCAAAGGAGTTGGAATCGAATATTCAAAGTTTTAGTTCAAGAACAGAGGTGTAAACGCGAGAAAGGTTAATTACCCTTTACTGCTCAAAATTAGAATTACAGATGGCCCTTTTTTCAAGGCGTATAGCAAAGCCTCCACTTGGGCTTGAACTCAAAATAATAAGACTTAATTAATGCTTAACTAAAGAGACACAGATAAGGCTATCAAAACTCTAAGTAGTTGGCCGCTAAATATCGAATAAGCTAGCGAAGCTATCAAGGGCCTGTTAAACGGCCGAGTGTAGTAACAGCTTAGAGAGTGGACGCCAAAAGGTAAACGCGCTCTAGTCAGAAACTCTCAGACTTTCTCTCGAAGTCAGTGGAACTTAAACACTACTTTTACTCATTTGAATTAATTACGATTTTTAAAGCACATTCTGGAAGGAAATTGTAAGCTGAAATTAGGAGGAGCAGGAAAGTAGTTTTAACTAAAAATAACTGTTAGAAACTTAGGATAAACCTTACAATGCATTGAATAGCATGATTGTTCCTTAGTTCAGAAAGATTATCCAACTCAGATTAGAAGTGCGGTTTTATTAGGTGCTCGCCGAAAAATCTCAAATGAAAATGGCAGCACGAAAACAATGCAAGAGTAAAATGACGTTAAACAAAATTTTACGTAACGCCTTCAAATCATCGCATGATGCACTTCTTAGCTGTAAACATTTTATGTATTTTCGCGTAATGATGTGTGAGCACAAGAAGTAAGTAATGTTTTTACATCTATATTTCCTATTTGCATTTGCTAATAAATTTTTACTGAAAAAGAGAGAAGAAAACTCAAGCATTCAGATTGTGAAAATTAAGGAAAATTAATATTTTAACAGTTAAATGTATAGTTACGTAATAGAATTTTAACTGGTGTTGCTGACCATTAAAACACATTATTTAATTAACCCCTTTTTTAAAGACGTATTAGTACTTTTTTGTGAAAAATTATAGTATAAGAAAGATTAAAAAGAATATGATACAGAACTTTAAAATTATGTTAACTGCTATATATACTAGCATCAATATTTTCCAATTTCTCGATTTTGAAGGCTGGAGTTTCCTTCTTGCTTTTCCAGTAAAAATTTATTAGTTATTGAAATAGAGATGTAAAAGTACTACACATTTCTTCCTATTTCTATAAATCATTACTCGAAAATTCACTTATTTTTTTCAGTTAGATAACGCATATCTGAGATGATTTGTAGGTGCTACATTTTTACAACGATATTTTGCGCAACGATCTTTTAAAACTGCAAAATTTTGCTCCACTTTATTTTCTACGAAGCTGTTTCAGAATTCGTGGAAAAGTGGAAAGTATCTCGAAAGAAGGAAAATAGAAAAGTAGAAAGAATCTCGAAATTTGCTAAATAAAAAATTAAATTGTCAGCAATCACATATCGCTTTTATAAGAACTTCAATGAAACAGAAATAACTTAGAGAAAACTTTTTCTAAGATAGGATTTGACAACAAATTTCTATCATGTTACATATGGTATTATTGGTAACATACTTTGCAAGCACAGAAATTTATATTATGTTTCAGCCCTTTGTTTTCTTTTCTGGCCCCCCTCCCAAAGTTTTGCACGACGACGTTTTTCCCTTTCGTTGTTTTATCCGCGACAGTTCCAACCGCAATGCTTTTGCCGCGATATTTTCACCTGTAACCTTTTCCATCTAATTCAATCGAAGCGTAATTCTATTTAATATCCGTCGCTGATGCGGAGCACGGCAAAATCGTCCATTTGTAAAGTTTTAGTTTAAACTAACAAAGTTTTATTTTAATTTTCCTTTTCTATCTGTTCTTATTTCAACTTCCCGTTAGAATAAGCGCGCGTTTCAGCTTTATGCTAATTTGAAGTGGAGCCAAGTTTCTATTTAAACGTAGGTAGGAACCTCTCAGTGTGAGAGAGCTTTTAGTCTCAGACCTCTGCTACTCTGTTGGACGTTCGCCTGACTAGCTAGTATTTAAATTCTAAGCCATAGCGCTGTTACGCTATTAGTTATTGAAGTAAATCTAAGTGCGTTAGTATTAGTTAAATCTTGCTACGCACCATTTAGCATAGAGGCCAACCTCGCGTTTATAGCTCTGTGAGCGACGACGATTTAATTTCTATTTAATTTTAGTTTAAATAATTTGATTGTTTACTTAGACCCAAGTGCGGTCATTATTTTCTGTATGCCTCCCCAGTTGGGAAGTGGCTGTATATAATTGTGGTTTAATAAGAGAGGATTTTAAATCCTTCTTAAGTGCACTTCTTCTACCACTTAACCACAGATTTCTACCACAGAACATAGCTGCATTCAGCTACCTGTTCAAGATCAGGACTGAAAGTATTTCACGAATATGTTCGCCAAGAATATGCACCGAACATTCAGTCCTGACACATTTTTCCAACATTACTTGCTACTGGTAGAGTTGGCGGGGAATATTTAACTTTCCTTGTAAGTTCAATGTAAATTTAATACAATCACATATAATTTGACGAAAGTGGAATAGATCGAGATTGTCTAAGCATAAAGACTAAGTATGCAGCAAAAAACACTAGCGCTAAATATAGGCAAATTACTAGTACAGTGATTCTCAATCCGTTTTGTCCAATGCAACCTTTTCTCCACTGCTAGAAGATCATTGCTAACGCCTCTCTTTTTCAAAACTCTAAAAATACATATACTGTTACGTACATTTAGATTATTTTAACGTGTTTTTATAAAAACAAAAAGTGTATAAAATGTTTATAAATATCAAAACATGAATAAAAATACATTTTTATAGTCGTAAAATATAGCTACATGCTTAACAGCTAAATAGAAGACTGACCGCACGCCCCACTAAAACTATGAAATTTCCCGAGGGGAAAATTCCTCCTTGGTTGTGAACCGCTTTATTAGCCCCAGACTTCACATTCAAGAAAATTTTTCTCGGTCAAATCAAAATATTTTTGCGGTATTTATTTGGTTTTGGGGAAATCTCTTTCTGCTTATTTTAATAAATAGTACTATGTACTTTCTATTTTTAATTCTCTTTGACTTGATTTTTAAAGATTAAAACGTTACTCACTTAACTTCGACAATACTAACCTATACAAAAGCGGAGCTAAACAAAAAGCAATAAAGAAACTGAAAAATAAAATTAGTTAGAAATTATGATCTACACTGCTATAAATATTACCTTATGTTAAAGAGATTGTTTCACCTATTGATATCGCTGTGGCTGCTAATCTGCATAAGCATTCCATGTACATTTTCAGTCTATAATTCCAAAACATTATGTCAAGTTTAACACCCGAATACTTAGTAAAAGACTCTTACCCCCGCAACTCCAACCATAAAATTATATATGGACAATGACAATGAAGGTTTAACGAACTGAAATGGCATTGTGACATTTTTATGAGTGTGACAGTCTTAAAAGTAATCGAATAAGAATAAAACACTAATCCTTTTAATAGTAAGGTATTCGGTGCTGTTATCTATTTTCAACTGATGCTATCATGAAGCAATTAAACGTCCTGAGTTTCTTTTTATGAGAACATCCATGAAACATAGATAACTTCAAAAACTGTTTCTAAGATCCGACTTCACAGCAAATTTCTATCATGATGCATATGGAATTATTGTCAGCATTCTTTGCAAGAGCAAAAATTCATATATTATCTGATTGTAACAGAAGTTTTTCGCCAAAAAATGTTCTTAATGAAGTTAGGAAAAAAATATGAAAGCAGTACCTTTAGTGCGGGTAGTAATCACCACCCAAATCTGGGATTTTCTGCTAACGTTTTGGTAGTTTTTCAAATTTTTTGGCCCAGAAACTTGGTGGCCGCGAGTCCAAAAACAGAACAAACTCATTTCAGCCCTTGTGTCCAGAATGCAAGATAGCACCAGCAAGACGTACCGGTTGGAAAAAAGAAGTCCGAAGGAGCGATGTCGGGGCTATATGATAGGTGTGGCAAAAGATCCCATTTGAGTCCGTACAGAGTCCAGCTGGTGAATGGAGACACATGTGGTCTTGCATTATCTTGATAGAACATTCCATTTTTGCCCCGGAAGTCAGTTCGACGTTTTTCCTTGGCAGCAGCGTCAGCACGGTCTACCATCTCGCTGTACGCCTTATTGTCGAGAGTTTTACCGTTTTCGTAGTTGACGTTTCGCAAATGGAACTGCAAGTAAATAATGGTTCGGCTCTAGTGCAGAATTGGGTGCCCCTTCGATTGGTGACAAATTTTGCTTAGTTTCGGTGATGAAACCCCATTTCTTTCTGTAACTTGGCTTCAACTTCCTGACTTTTTTGAAGTGAAAATAGATCGATGTAAACATGGACAAAGTCAAGGCAGTGCGCAATGCCGAGTTTGTGCAATTATCTGATTTTTTTAAGTTAAAATAGATCGATGCGTAAGTGTTTACTGAGTTTGCGCAATTCTTTGACTTTTTATTTTGGTTTTGTGTAGCGGCCATCTAGAAATTGTGCTTTCCTGGCGTCGATCTTGGCGTCAAAAAAGAATCGCCAAAGAAAACAAAATAAGGGGCAACCAATTGTAAAACTTTTACCGATTGTTCTAATCTGGCAGCGTGATAGTTCCATTTTAGATACCCTGTATTTAATGATAATTAAAGGTTTTGACAAATTTCACAACACATTGTTCTAAAGCAAGTCTGTTTCTTTCAAAGGCAAAATCGTTTGACCAAATCTCATTAAGTACGCTAACGTGAACTGTTTGCGCAGACGATATTAGGTATGGCGGGAAACTTTCGTTAAAACCCGATACTTGGGTTTACGATACTTGGGTAAACTATTTAGTTCAAAACCTTACATTTTTCTTCACATTTTGCCATTCATTCTATAAAAGTCATAACACCAAAGGTCAGGAATATTATGGCTTATAAACAAACACAGCTTATTAAATTATTCATATCATGTCTTTACTCAATATGTTTTAACTGCTAAGTACTATTCCTTCCATATCCTCTTCTTTTTAGTCAACCGAAAATAACATGAGAAAATCTAAGAATACAACGGAAAGAGTGATAAATACTAA
>KK121712.1:30362-107499 GCA_000611955.2 Stegodyphus mimosarum | reverse complement strand
CAACAGGTTTAATTAGCATCTATTGCATAAGTAACGAAAGATTGAACTATGCGTTTGTTTTTCTAGAAATATAAGAATTGCGTAATAATAACAGTAACAAAGTCTTCTTTTTCAATAATAGGCCGTTATTTGTTCTACATTCGAGTAACTGGTAAGTTGTTACCTAATAAAGAAACGAAGGAAATATTCTTTTCTCTGCGAAGTGATACAGCTGTTAGTTGAGGTTTCATCATAGCTGAGAGCGTTTCCGCTTTAATGTTTCTTTTAAACATTCATTCCCAGAAATATAGATCTGAGATTAAATCTGTGACTTATATAAGCTCCTCATGTAAAAGCAGCGGAAGAATTATTGGATGCTAATAATTGTTTTTATAAAGCACAGACCATTAACAATACGTGGATTAGAAAACCGAGACACGAAAAAGTGAGAGAAATGTAATATATTATGTCTTGAATAATTTTGTGCTGGAAATATATTCAAAGAACACTGAATTACTCTCTGCTTAATACGCTGAAGAGAAAATTATTAACCATTTAACTGTTTCATTTTCCAGCTATATTGTGACCAAAACTAAGCATATTTTTTATAAATAGTTTTGCATTCTAATCGATTATATGAATTCAAATCAACAATTATAACTGTTAAAGTATTGCATTTATTAATTTGAGATAATTTTTATTTACGGCGAAATTAAGGCATTTTTACTTAAAGTTGGCTTTTTTCTGAGGAAACTGTGGAAACGGAAAGAACACTTTACAGGCGGTAAATGTGAAGGAAGTGAAATCGCGGGGAAGGTGGAGGAGGATTAGTAATGTCCATTTCACAAAAGTTCCGAACCTGAATTAGATCATCTGAACTTTCCGTTTCCTTATCATCAACAAAGAATTTCGATAAAGAACATTCAGGATTACCAGAATCATTTATAGAAAACTCAGATTCGCTACCTCATTCAATATCAGAATTATATTCTGCTATAAGCCATTTACTGCCACACATAGTTCTTTTATTTCATGACAAAATTGGAAGGAAATACAGGGTGTTTATAAAGTCTCGGACCCATTTTGATATTTAATAACTCATAAAATAAGGAATATATAAACAAACTTATGGCATTTATTGATGGCATAACATATATTTTCCTTTTCAGGTTTGAATATTTTTACTTTTGTAAATATAGTCTGCGCGTGTGGTTAATTTCAGATAATTTCATTTTCCAATCCAAAATATCTGTACTTTTCTAAATATCGTCTGCTTATTAATTGCATCCTTTTGTCTTTCTGGCATTGTTAACCGCGATAATGTGCGCACGTATGGGGATCTGAAAACCCACATGAATACCGTGAGGCACAAAAGGATTCCCCAAAGGTTAATTTGTGGTGTGGATTAATGCATGACCGAGTCATTGGGCCTTTCTTTTTTACAGAAAAGACGGTCTCATCAGTCGTATACTTAGACATGTTGGAAAACTTCGTATTTCCACAACTAGAAGAGCTTCAGCCACATGTCTTTTTGCAACAAGATGGTGCACCACCTCATTGGGGTACCATCGTTCGTAGTTCCTTGAATGACCATTTTAAAGGAAGATGGATTGGACGAGGAGGTCTAATTCCTTGGCCACCTAGATCACCTGATATAACCCCGGACTTTTTCCTTTGGGGATTTGTAAAGGACAACGTTTACAGGAGGAGAGTGTCGAATATTGAAGACAAAAGCCAGAATTACAACCTCAATAGCCTCTGTGGATGGCGACATGCTTGCCGGTACCTGGCGTGAAATTGAATATCGACTTGATATTCTCCGTGATACGAAGGGGGCACACGCGGAAGATCATTGACTAGGGTCATGAAACGTTTTTAGTCTATCTAACCATTTATGTTATTAATTTCAATCTATCTTTATTATTTTAAGAATTATTAAACAACAAAATGGGTCCGCGACTTTATAAACGCCCTGTACGATTCACAAAGCCTAATGCGCTGACCACGTTCAAACAAACTCACTGAATTTCTCCGCCTAATAAAATGGAATAAAATCTGTCTTTGAACTTGTTTTACAAACCTTACCCTAGACTACTAGAGGCATCTATTAGAAACATTGCAAAGTAAAACATGTGAATGGGAAGCTGGAAAATCACTGGATTGGTGCAGGAAAATACACCAAAGACTATGTATTGTTAAAAAGGAAAACATCTCCGCAACAGGAGTGGCTCCGTCCCAAGAAAGAGTTGCGCATGCACGAAATATCTCTCGTGAAAGATCGAAGCAGGCATCGAAGTTCGAAGATCACGTTTATCAAGAGTTTATAAAACGAATATCGTTTTGAGTTTCTTTAAACTTTAAAGGAAAAGAAAATATTTTTAAGTAAATTAATTAATGGATTAGTTATTTTGAGCAAAAAAAAATGTATGAAAATCCGAGTTTAAATTATCCCGAAAAATCAAAGAAGAAACGTTTTGTCAAAGAACGTTTCTTCTTAACACGTGTTCCTCAATTTCCTGTACACATCGCGGAGGGAGAAATTCTCGCGCCAGGTTCCGTCTCTAAATCCCTTCACGAATTTTTCCCTCCGCTTTGTAGCGGCGTAATAGCAACTGATTTTTATTACGTCTATGGAACCTTTCCTTCTTTACATAGACGTTCTTTGAATACACTGCCCGAGTGTTGCACGGGAAAATCAAAAAAGTCCCTTCTTCCGGCATCCGAACGGTGATCGGACAAAACAGTTAAGTGATTAAGGAAGACTTTGATATAAAATAACTAAACGCAAAAATAAAAATGTTAAGCAAAGAAATTTTAATGGCAATATTTTTTACAAATAAAACTTGACTGAACTCACCACATTCTCCTCTGTATGCCAACTTTAAGGACTTCTTTTGTAAACAGCCTTGTCTTCGCATTTCACATTCATTTTGATATGTTTGTCCATCCGAACCACACACTGGCCTCACTACAAGTTCGCAGGTATCATCACAGTGACATGTGGCTTTTCCATGTCTGTCAATATCGCAGCCTTGATAAGGGCCACACTGAAGAATTTCGCATGGATTTGCTCCTGAAAAAAATCAAACTTCAATTGCGAGACTATTTATACTCGAAACAAAGTATTTAAATTAAAGCTTCTGGAGTATAACATTGCTATAGGTGAATTTCAAAATCAATACACATATGTTAGCTGAACAAGTATTTCTCTAGAATAATCAAACAACAGTTCTGTCCTAGTTAACGACCCTAATTCCAATCCATCTTTGCCTTCAGCCTTTAAGGAAATTATGTTTCAGTTCTCGTTTCATTAATAGATAGCGCCAGTAACTTAACTCCTGACCAGCCATTCTTATCTTATCTCATCTAGTCACCATATTTTATCTCGTTCATTTGCACTTTGACAGCTGAGACTGATGGTTCGGTAAAACCATAGAAACTAGTCCTGTAAAAATTTGCAAATATAACGTTGATTTTTGTTCTTTGACTATCCTAGAGACACTATAGTTTTTATACACAGCATTACAATTTACTTTGTACAGAATTACAATGTGTTATTCCTTCTAACACAAGACCTGTAGAGACATTCGGTATTTTTTGAGAGCAGGAGAGAGGAAAAATGAGCAATGCCCTCGCTGGGGCTCGAACCATGGACTTCTCGAATACGCGCCGATAGTGCTGACAACTACACCACCAAGGCATGCTAAGAAGGTGGGAGAAATACCTTATATACTCCTCCTTTTAAAATGCGACTGGGTTTAGGGAACCCAATCGCCAAATCCTGGTGGTGGAGAATCATTATCCACCACCTTTTTTTAGCTCGGGCGCCACTGTAGGGACATTAGGAATTTTTTTATGCGGGAGATAGGAAAAATGAACAATGCCTTCGCCAGTACTCGAACCTCGGACCCCCCCCCCCGAATACCCACCGAGTGTGCTGACTATTACACCACGAAGGCATGCGAAGAAGGTGGGAGAAATAACTTATAACGTCACTATCTAAATTATACTTTTGAAAGATTAATAGTAGTTATAAGAAATGTTCTGATATAAGTTCTTAATTCCAACAGGAATGGAATGGTTATATTTCATCGAATTTAAGCTCCTATGTTACTTAATTTCCTTTTCTAGATGTAATGTATTATAAGAAATATAAGTACTTTAACTATTTTATTTAATGTTCAGGCTTATTTTTTAGTTCTGAACAATAGGATTTTTCTCATGCGGGAGACGTGAAAAAAGAGCAATTTGCTCACACCGGAACTCGAACCTCGGACCTCTCGAATAAGCGCCAAGTGTGCTGACCATTACACTACGAAGGAATGCTAAGAAGGTGTTGGAGATACCTTATATAATTCCCTTTTTAAAGGGCGATTGGGGTTTACGGGACCCAGTCGCCAAATCCTGGTGGTGGAGAATCATCATCCACCACCTTGTTTTACTAAGGGCGCCACTGTAGAGACATTAGGATTTTGTTTTATGTGGGAGACGTGAAAAATGAGCAATGCCCTTACCGGGACTTGCACCTCGGTCCTCTCGAATACGCGCTGAGCATGCTGACCATTACACCACGATGGAATGGTAAGAAGGCGGGAGAAATGCCTTATAATCTATTTAATAATGAATGGAGAGAATAGCAAAAGCACCTTAGCGCCTGTTTACAATCTAGGTTCATAAGGCATGGACCAAGAGTCCAGATTTTAAGAGATTACAACTCTATTGTGTAATTTAACATGGCCTTTGATTTTAAAATATTAAAACATGTGAACTGGCACTTGGGACTGCTGAAAGTGGCCCCAAACTGACCTCAGACTACCATAGTTGGGCCGTGCACTGTCGCTAACTCGTAACTGAATCAATCGCTAAATGGATGAGAAGTTGCTTTACGTTATTTTCTCTTCGGATTCCGGTCGCAGAGAAGAAGTCGAGATGTTCACATTTCTGAACTTGTATCTTACATATTACACTGCAAAAGAACTTGAGATGAAAGATATGATTTTTTTACTATAGACACCTAATGCTTTTTTCAGCAAGAAAAGGCAAAATCTGAGATCTGAGAATGTTTCATAAAGCAACATACACTATTTTTTATGAAAATATTTTATCAAGGTAACTAGCGACAAATACGAAAAACTATACCTAAAAACATAACAAGCCTTACCGCTGGAACATTCTCCAGTATAAATAATCCTAATGCTTCTCCGTGACTTACAAGCCTCCACTCGCAAGGTACATTCATTAGTATACGTTTTGCCATCCGATCCACAAACAGGTCGAAAATCAGGAGAGCAAATAGAATTGCAACGGCATATTGGTGTTCTGTGCTCATCCAACTGGCAAATTTGAGATGTTGGACATTCTATTCCTTCGCAGGGATCTAATGAAGAAAAAAAGCGATTGTAATTATAGCATAAAGAAATATCAGCTGGAAATATTAAAGAATGTGACATGGGAGAAAAAAAGAAGCTGAGCCAAAAGGAGATATATTTTCTTTTCGATATGTTTTCGTTGGCTAAAAAGGGAGCTAAGATTCTCATAATTCGCTCATACTGTAAAGGAAAAGAAAGCTTTTAATTATTAGTCCAAAAGGGCGATTTGTCCTGAAGGACTATTAATTTTGCTTCCTACAGATGACTTTTCCTTTCATTTTCGTTTTGAATTTAATAATTATGCTTAAACGTTTCGTGAAAATTTTCAAAACCGGAAACCTGCGTAACATATAGTAAAATGGGTCCCTTCAATCTAATCAGTCTAGATTTCTAAATCATTGCACGATGTATAAAAGAGTACGAAAATGAGTAAGAAATATTTTAATTATGATAAAGAAATTATTAGTATTTGAAGAAAAAAAAAGCTATCGTAAAATTTGACTAAACTTTTAAGATTTATGCATAAAATTTCATTCTTATAAATAAGCATAAGCCATTGACTAAAAAAGCAACCGTCTTTCTTCAAGGTTACTAAAATCAGCTCGTTATTTTTTATTAATCCGAAATAAAAGTTAATAGTCCAAGATTGTTAAATGACCTCTGTATCAACACATATATTTTCATCTCCTATCAACATTTTTCTCAGAGTCTTCTAACAGGATTCGCTTAAAACAGGTAACTAGGTCATGAAACTCTTCGCTTTCTTCACAATTTCCTTATTTAAATCAATGCTTCAACAATTAGTATTCCCATACGGTCTGTTTTTAAACAGTTAGCTACCATTTCTCGTAAATATTCATTGTACATTCATAACTATTCATACTTCGAGCTGTTGTTTTTCATTTTTGCCCTTAAGAGATGCTATCAAGTATTTATTATACATGTCATCTTCTGGCATGTAAATTTCATAGTACCGGTATTCCTTGCTTTGCTAATAACGAAAATAATTGGTCACTTAGCATTCTAGGAAAGCATTTAATATTCTTGGGTTCAAATTCATGCAAAAGGGGTATTGTATAATAACTGTTAATGTTTGATGTGCATTTAATGACTGAAAACTTCAACTCTTTCGCTGCGGTATAGTTAAATACAAAGTGTACGTGATAGGTTCCAGATGTTTAGTCTCAACTAATACCTTTTTTATGTTAAACTTTTATGTGAACATTAAGAAGTTCCACATCTAGCCGCGTATGATGGTTTACCTGTCCTCCTAGCTATTATTACACTTATTTTCACTGTCTTTATACGATGACATTTGAGAAATATAAATAGCAGTGAAAATGCTGTTTGAAAGACACTCGTTCAAATGTCACATAATATATGAACAATTTTGTTGTCTTTGAAAATTCAAAGCGGTCTACTTGCAAAACATCACGGCCGAAATGGTACGAGATAAAATGTCTCGGCTGAAATGTCATATGTAAAAATGTCAAGTGACTGAAATATGTCGACAGAATATCGTTTCATCACCCTCTTCTTGGTTTGATAAAATAAGTACCTTCATCGTAATATCTTGCCAGTCGAACGCTGAAGTTGTTTTCGCTCGTGGTGAAAGTTACGTTTGCAAATAAGAATTCATAGCCTATTTATTTATTTTTCCAATTTTTACTTCCTTGTACGAAGTAAAAAAGAAGTATTGTAATTGCGAAAAATTTTGGGTATCATATTTCAACTAAAATATCCATTTTGACTGCCATCGAATGCAATTTAACGATGTTTTTGCGTGACATGTGTACGTAAAGACAGAATGAAGGACTCCTTTCCCCCCAAAAAAATATAAAACAGATTTAAAATGAATTCCGAGGAGAGTTTTTTGCTGCGTCTGTGCGTACATACGTGCGCATATATGTATGCATCTCGCATAACTCAAAAACGAGAAGTCTCAGAATGTTGCAATTTTGTGAATAGGGCTGCTATTACATGTAGACGCGCACCTTTATTTTGGTTGCAATGGGCCGCCCCAAAAGTATATAAGTGTGTGTGTGTGTGTGTGTGTGTGTGTGTGTGTGCGTGCGTGTGTGTGTGTGTGTGCGTGCGTGCGTGCGTGCGTGCGTGCGTGTGTGTGTGTGTGATATTTGCAGTCGAGTTTTCGTAGCGAGTTTCGTTTCATTTTTCTTTACACAAAGATCACATATTCGATAATAATTTAAATAGTAATACTAGTAAATTTAGAACTCGACGTCAAAATATTTTTAACAAAGGAAAAACGAAACCCCCATCAAAATTTTATTTTTCTATTTTTCTGTTAGGAGATTCAACTATGGTCAAGATACTGGCTTGGGTTTTTTCATGTTTTTATACCAGCCCTGATCCTCTTATAAAGTACCTTATAAAGTCCCCATAGTTTAGTACAGAAGTGCTGCCACACACACATAATATATAAGTTCAGAAAAATAAAAATTTTCTTTAATTTTTCTTTTATACATAAATTTGTAACAATTTTTTTCTTCCTTTTTTGTTGTGGGGTAATAATTATTTCTAGTTTCCAAACTTCTAAAAAAGACTTTAACTTGATCATACGAGTTGCTTGTCTTCGGATTAATTTTAATTTTGTAAGACTTTGTGTTTTAACAATGTAATGTGCAATGTCAAAAACCAGTTACCTTTTATTAGGCAACGGAGGTTATTTTGATAATTTTGTACTTAAGCGCTCCCCCCCAACCATCAGCAATTAGTCACGCTTATTTGTTGGAGAAGACATGCCAAATTAATCATAAAAGTGTTAGTGCATAATTTAGTAATGCGTCATATTATTATATTTTCACATTATATTTTTGTCGCATTAAGTCTGCCTCCCTCCAATAAGAAGAATTTGTTGACTTAATTGAAGAATTGAATATTATATTTCACTGAATATAAAAGTTCATTTCATTGAATGTGAGTTTAACTAACTAGAAAATTTCACTGAATATGAAAGTTTATGAAAATGCATCATGCAATATATACTATTGTGGGAGAGAGTTCCTCTACAAAAATGTTTAAGACTTTTAGTGAACTTTGAACATTTACCTGATGAAATTAATGTTTCATTCAACATTTAAAAAGACATTGGACATTTTGAAACGAAGTTGAGGACTTTCAAATTTTACTTTATTATTTAATATTATTGTCTTATTATTATCTAAATTAGATGTTTAATTCTAAATTATAGCTTTATTTATAAATTATAAGTCTTCTTGTCAAATTATATAATTAATTAAAATTTTTTTCTAATTATGAGAAAAAACAGGAGTATGATAGGGCATAGCTAATGCCTGTACGCTATGTCCTGGATGTTCCTTGTCTTTTCTCATACTTTTTTTCATTCACTAATATATTAATGCTTTGCTCTCCCGGCTTCTTGTTTTGAGGGGGGAATATGTAAAATATAAAAAGAAAACGATGAAATTTTTACCTACGCGAAAAGCAACCTCTAATTAACTTTCCGCGATTTCAAGATCTTCCCCCTAGTCCAGTACTTTCCTGAACTCACTCGCCTGTTATGTAACCGCTACTAGAAATAGCTCTACTCGCAATTTTTCGTCAGATCGTTTTCTGCTATTCCTTGGTATACACATGTTTTGCTGTGCCTCTTTGTCTTTCCATTGCTAAAAAATATCTATGACGTCGAAGTTTTAAATTTGTTAGTATTACAGTTTAAACTATTATCAAATATGTGATCTTTGTGTAAAGAAAAATAAGCTGTCGTTTTAATCGAATAATGATGTGGCTGTTCTTAAAATGAAATTCGTCTGTCGTCAGTCTGTAGCCTTTCCACTCGTTACAAAAACATACGGACTCTCAACTGCAAATATCACAGTACGAATAATAAAAAATAAATGTAATAATAATAAACGCAAGGAAAAGACGGGGCAGCGTCGATGCTATAAGATACAGAAACTTCCAGTCGAGGCGGTTTTAATTCCATTTTTATTTTCCAGTTGACGTTTGTGGCCACAATCACTTGGCACTCTAGTCGCGCCTATTTCAGAACATTTTACATTTTAGAGAGTATTGCGGTAGAAAGCGCGCACAATGAAAGAGCGAACAAGCAGGGCACAGAAAGAAGCTGAATTGCATAGTTAGCCAATATGGAAGCACAAGAAGAGAAAAGTTTTGGTTTGAATTAAGAGTTTCAGTTCCCAATTGTTACGTCATCAGCGCTGAGCAAGCCATGCAAAATGCAATGATCCAGAAATAAAGCAATCCAGAGAAGTTATTACGATTTTTAAAACACAGAGAGAGAGAGAGAGAATTAAACGGAATTAGGAATTAGTTTAAATTATAATTTTGATTTGCATATTTTTTATCTTACATATATATTATATATATATATATATGTAATATATACACTTTGTTACTCGGCTCAGTGACCTCAGTTTCTTTATTGTTATGTGTTTTGTAAATTGTGCATTTTTTGCTTTAAAAATGATTGAATTACTCTGTTTAAGGTTTTTATACCGATTAAGGTTTTTATACCTTTAGTTAACCTACATGTTATAGTTGTAGAATTATCAACAATTTAAAAGCTGTTTAAGTGCGGCTAAGCCTAATTGTTTTGGCCATAGCGGCCATATTTGTCTAAATTTGAAACTTAGCAGAATAGTGGATTTGTTGCCAGTCTAGAGAAACTCAGCTTCGCAACAGCAAAGATAACGCCTTCTTTTATCATTGCGAATTAAATCACGCTTAATCCATTCTGGAATTTATTCGAGGAAATAAGTGTTTAAGATTTACTTCGTAATTTTGAATATAGATATTTTGAGTTTTTACGTATTTTTGCCTTGTCGCGAAGTAAGAACTGAATTAATTGAATGAGAAATACTGAATCGTCTGCGAAAAACTGTTTCTTTTCTTTTTGTTTAATTTCTTTTACACATCGTTTTAGATTTATTACAGTATTTGAATAGAATATGTGGCAACGGTTAGATAGTTTTTCAGATGACATACATAAATTTTGGGTATTCTGAGTTATAAAATGAATGAGATGTAACGGCTATTAAATGAACCTAGCGCCAGAGTGTCGCTAAGGTAAACAAATATAGTGAATTTTAAAAAGTGCATTTATTCTATCTGTGGTTTATGCGCTATCAGCGAAGTATATTTAATTCAATGCAATAAGTTTGAATGAAATGCAAATTGCGTATAATTTAATATTCCGTTCAAGGAAGTGATGTGGTGTACACGTCAAATTTTTTATAATTAAACTACTGCCTCACATAGCGACTTACTTGTTGATCTCTACTGTCTGTCAACTTAGAGGTCTCCGGTCACCATGAGCGTTGATGGTCACTAGAATCATTTAATCTTCGTTTTAAAAATCTATCAAAATTTATCTCATTGTTCCGCAGTGATTATCCATCTGTTAATGTGTGGGCCATCAACCATTAATCTATAGTTCGCTGCAAAGTTGTCATCAAACTCTAGATCACAAGCGAATAGCCTTCTCGAGTAGCATAATACTTCCATGTATTATGCTACTAGATGAGTATTAGCCAACTCAAGAAAAAATAAAATTCGGGTTATAGTGACCTCCTGCTTGTTCTTAACTTCAAAGAAATTTCATTTTCAATGTGATGCATAAATCATTTAAACTGGATTGAGAACAATGGAATATGCCTGATGAAATTACGCTTACATTTGCTTTCAGAAATAAAGGATTAGTCTGTGTCTATGCGTTTACTTTTCTGTTATAACCAGAAGGATTGTTGTAAAACCATTTTGGCTTATTAGGGCTCATTATGCTGAGAGAAAAACTGTGTAGTTAAAACTAGTCGTACTTGTTTCCTTTGTGGGTTTGTACAGACAAATGGATTGTTGCATCGAAAATTGCACCAATTTCAGACGATTATAGTGTCATCGTTGGTGTTTATCATTGGTGTCGCTTTCAGAAATAAAACAACTTTTGCAATTCAATTGTCAGATAAAAATTGGAATGATTAGCTGATACCCAACGCCGTAGGTACAACTTTTCGCAATGACTAGTAGATGTCATGTATCGCAGTTTGATTTAAAGCAAAACATCTTATAAAGGGAGAGTATATAAAACTGTAGAATCATATAATAACCTCACATTTGAAGCTAATAACTTAGTGTCATTTAAGTGATATTGGTTTAAAAGCCTAGTGATAAAGGTAGAGTAGATAATGCTGAAGAATAAAATAATAACTCCATATCTGAAGGGACCTGCAGTGTCATTTAAGTGATATAGGTTTAAAAGCCTTAACGCACGCTTTATATCAGTTTCTTAATAGAACGGCTAAAGTATTCTAGGAATGAATGTCTTAATCGCATGGAGGTGCAAACAGCAATCATAAAAAGGAAATGCGATCTCATAATTTATACTAAGGTCGTGTATTGCAGTTATAGTTACAATTTACAACTATCAGGCCACAGTTAATAACGAAAAATTTAATTGTTGAATCTCCAAAGAAAAAAAATATCCATCGTATATAATGCTGCGACTTTATATAAATATAGATCAGTTTTAGCACTAAATTATAAAAAAAAATTATACGTTACCACAAACTCCTTTAAATTTAATTTCAATGGTTCTCATTTCTTTGCACGACATCTTTTCCAGTTCGCAAGGATTTGGATAATTTTTTCCATCCGTACCACAGACAGGAACTTGGTCCTCAATAAACAAAGAGCACCTCTCTGGGCATATACATCTGGCTGTTCGACCATCCAATGATGTTTTACACGAAGATCCAAATGGACAGTTCATGTTTTCACAAGGATCTTGTATATCTATAAAAAACACATGCGTATGTACGACAGACATTAGATTTTTTTAAAATATTCTGAAATCCAATACTAAACATAAGCAGCTATTTGTCACTTTTTTTCCTTTAAAAAACATTGTGTGCTTATATAAAAAATTTTAATTGAATTTTCATTTGAATTATGTAGTTGATATCTGCTGCTGAGATTTCAAAGGCTGTAAAATTAGAAAGGCAATAAACGTTTGATAAAAGTAGAGTACAATAATCCTGTGTGTTTTAACGAATATCACTAACAACGAAAACTAGTGTTCTCTTTAAAACCAAAATGCAAAATCTGAGAACTATCTCTATAGGCGAGAGAAAATTTATCTCAGTTTGAAAAACTTAATTTTCAAAAGTTCCGAATAAAGAACTGTGTTAAATGTTTTAAGTTTACATGGAGAAATTCACAAGTAGAAAGAACTAACAAAGGGAAGATATTAGATTCTAGGATCTATAGAAATATGGGATTTAATAATTAGATACAGCTTTTAAAAAGAATTTTTAGCGTTAGGACAAAAAAGGTCAATAAAATAATAGTTTCTGATGTTTTTTGGTCATAAAGCGATGATCTTCGAGAATTTGATTACAAAAACATAACTTTTACTACTATCCTCTGATACTCTGATATACTTTACTAAAGGAATGAATCAGTATTAAATAATGTATATTTATTTGGAGAAGTTAAAATCCTAACCAGAATCCGGCCCACCAGCGGCCAAGTGATAAATATCCTGAAAACTGGTAGTTTGGTCCTGGCTAGAATCAGGTGAACGTGGTGCTTGGTGGTTGTTTGGGCGTTTTCGATGTTTTAAGTTTCCCTTAGAAGCTCCTCCACGAAGACATTCCTCTCCTTAGGCAGATAGACATCGAGGGCTTTCCCATAACCCGGTAAACCAGACTAAATCAAATTTAATCAGAACCTACATATTTACAGAAATTTATTGAAGGTAGTGTAACACTAAATAAGAATCTTTAAGCGGTAGGTCCTCCTTTTCCACTGTCATTGCGCCGAATCGAAGACCCTGCCATCGCAAATAGGATAGATGAGAAAGCCCAAATCCCAGTTTGCTGAATTGATAAGTCTTTACAAGTTTAGCTATATATTGGTACGTAAGTATTCAGTTGCCGTATCAGCGATAGAGAATTTTAATCAGCTGAATTTGCTATTAGTTACCCTCTAAATACAGGCGGTTGTTACGAACATTGCTTTTCAATTTCCGCCGTCTCAATAAATTATATTTATTTCTAACAGAGTTTACGTATTACGCAGCAAAAATATGAGAAAATTAATTGGCATACGAATTAAATATTTTCCTCAATGATGTAACGTTTTTTGGTACGAAAATGAAATAAATAAATTTTACATAAAGCGACGTACAATGATTTCTTTTAAAAAATAATAAATGGCATTTGAACTTGAAGGTATACTGCTTTTAGGAAAGCAATGTTTATTTATGTAAACAAAACTAAAATA
Organism: Stegodyphus mimosarum; assembly: GCA_000611955.2. Lineage (NCBI taxonomy): Eukaryota > Metazoa > Arthropoda > Arachnida > Araneae > Eresidae > Stegodyphus > Stegodyphus mimosarum. Next base: position 93,868 of record KK121712.1, on the reverse strand, counting down.
TTCGTCATAGAATTTTGAGCTATGCGTGGGAAGACACAATTAAATATTTAAATTCTATTCGAATGAGCTGGCCTTTTGGTTGAAAAGAAAAAAAAGCGTCTAAAAAAGTTTGGTATTCTTCAGTAAACTAAACTAGCATCAAACTCCTAACAGACTTGGAGTGAATTATCCCTGCGACTGAATTTAAGGACAGAATCTTGGGAAGTTTGTTAAAAAAACCTTTCTATTGACTCAGAACTTTGAATATCAAATGAGCTTCTCTTGCTTGACAAGATCAGCAAATCGCTTGTGAAGATGTAACTTAAAATAATAGAAAATTTCAAATTTCAACTTATGTCTAGTCGCCAAAGGCTACACACAAGATTCAACGCGAAGTTGGCTCAAACTTCTCGCCGGAGTAACAGTTTAAATGTCGGCAGTAATAACGTAAAAAATAAAAAGAATTAAAATCTTATCAGGCTAGATTAACATAATGGAACTTTACAGTCTGATGTTAGAAATAATTTTATGAAATTTTGCATGAACAGCTTTATTTTAAAATTACAGATTTACTGATTTGCAGCAAAAGTTAGTAATGTCTAGTTACTTAACTTCAGAGTGACAGCTAAAGTAGGTGCAGGAGCCAGACAGGAGAAGAGTTAAAAGAACCCTATATTACACTTTTTAAAAATTCACAATGCGTGGACTTGACTCTAGCAGACTACGCCTCCCTCGGGCGATAGCTCAACTAACAAGAAATAAACTTGTTATAAAATGTTAACACGACAGTAGACTTTTCCCCAGGGCTCAGATAATTCTGAAACTGCGTCGAAGTCTCGTGGCAGCAAAGTAATAGCAGTTACTCCACATTAACCAGCAATAAATGCAGAGACAGAAGCTCACGCTACAAAGGTACAGTACTTGCCCACTCTTTTCTAACTTTCCCTTTTAGAGCTCAGTATTTAAACCTTTTCTCCTAAAGGTAGAATTTGCATTACTTCACGCGCGCTACCAAATTTAAATATTCTGGCATTGACAATTAGGGAGAATGAAGGTTATAGGAAAGAAAACATAAACTTAACTGGTTAGTGAAAATAAATATAAATCCATACAAGTTCTTTAAATAATAATGATTGAAAAACGTTTTCACTAAATTTAAATGGATAAATATTTTGATTGTAATGACAAACCTTATTTATTATGAAATAATAACGGCTGTTAGCACTCGATAAATGCTAAAATGCCAATGTTAGATTAGATGCTAGAATAACAAAAAATGGAAGCAATGAAGCAATATATACATTTATGTCTACATACGGTGAAAAGAAAATTTCCTTCGCTTCCAAATATGGTGAACAGAGCGAGCTACAGCTATGACGATATTGTCTGGCTATAGTAAAACGGCCGTGTCGAACAGTAGAACACCAGTAGCAGCAGCTCTTCCGGGTAAATTGGTAAATTAAGAACTGATGCCATCTCGAAAACGATGAAATATACTGAAAAAAATCAGTTGCAGTGTCGTACAACATTATCGATTTTTATGTTAAAACTATAGTACCGGACATCCGCATTAGAGTTACATTTATAAGATCAAGTCAATACCTTGCATACTGGAAAATTAAGACGTGGTAGAAAGGTCGATAGTGCAATAAATTGAATAATGCAAGATTTAGTAGTGAAAAATTAAAGATATTGGAACTTTGGAGAAATAGCATCATAATATACCAGTAACAATGCTTATGCATCATAAGCTTCCTGTACCATCAAGATGAAAAAGAACACCGTCATGTGTGTCTGTCAAGTAGTTATGTCTACCACAGTCCGCTTCTCAAACTGTTTTGTTCCATGCACCCCTTTTACCATTGCTAGAAGATTATTCCTCCCCTCTTCTCTCCAAAATTGGAAAAATACATATACATTTATATAGCTTTACACTATTTTAACGTATTTTTAGTAAATTAAACAACAAAAACAGCATAAGAATTGTTGAGAAATAACAGTTCAATAAAAGTACTTTTTACTTTCTTGTACAAAGTAAAGGATGTAATGTTGTAATGTTTTAGTTAAACTAACAAAGTTTTATTTTAATTTATACTTTTATATCTGCTCTCATTTCAACTTCCCGTTAGAAGAAACGCGCGTTTCAGCTTTATGCTAATTTGAAGTGGAGCCAAGTTATATTTAAGCGAGAGGTAGGAACCTGTCAGTGTGAGAGAGCTTTTAGTCTCAGACCACTGTGGCTCTATTCGACGTTCGCCTGACTAGCTAAAATTTAAATTCTAAGCCTTAGCGCTTTTACGTGATTACTTATTGAAGTAATTCCAAGTGCGTCAGTATTAGTTAATTCTTGCTACGCACCATTTAGTTTAGAGGCCAACCTCGCGTTATGGCTCTGTGAGCAACGACTAATTTCTATTTAGGTTTAGTTTAAATTTGATTGTTCATTTTAGACCCAAGTGTGGTCTCTATTTTTTGTATCCCTCCCGAGTTGGGAAGTGGTTGTAAATAATTGCGATTTAATAAAACAGGGTTTTAAATCCCTTTCAAGTGCAGTTCTTCTACCACTTAATCACCATATTCTACCACAGAACATAGCTGCATTCAGCTCCCTGTTCAAGATCAGGACTTTGAGCTGTCACGAAGATGTTTGCCAAGAATATGCACCGAACACTCAGTCCTGACAATGTAAGAGCGACAGATTTCAGATATCATATTTCAATGGAAATATCCATTTTTACCGTTCCCGAATGCATTTGGACGACTTTTTTGCTTCACGTCTTTACGTACGGACAGAATAAAGAATTCTTTTTTTGCAAAAGGGATTGTTAAAATAGATCTAAAATGGATACAGAGGGGATTTTTTTCTTGACGTCTGTAGATACACATGTGTGTATCTCTCATAACCTAAAAACGATTAGTCGTAGATCGTTCAAATTTTGTGTAGGAGACTCCTCTAACATCTAACTGTGCTCTTCATTTTTTTATTGCAATCGGCAGTACCAAACATACATATATACCTACCCCCTTACCTCTCTTAGAAGCCTTTATTTTCCCATTCGCTGGCTGTATTCATATACTTCCATTTACAGAAGTGTTTTAAATGATGAAAGTATTCATGCTTCGGCAAAGCCAAATTAAAAAAAAAATTAATGATAATAATTTTCCACAGGTTACCAAATCTAACTTCTAATGTGGTCTCCCGGTTCCTATAGTTATATTTGGAACAAGTTTTTATACTCGTTACAAAAAAATAATAGTATAAGAAGTTTGACTCATGTACGGCAAATACTGATCGGCATACTTAATTTCAAAATTTGCAATTTTTAGTGTCATTTTCAACTTATCTTGAGATATCGGCTAATTAAGTTAGAATAATTTGAAGAAATAAGTTTAAATGATGAGCTTGAAGTTTGTGTCTTGCGCGTCAATGGGTTATATTAGCTGGAGCTTACATCTGTTGCAGATAGGTCATACTACCCTGGCGATAAGGCCTATTCGATTCGAAGCAATCAAGTCGACTCGAAGCGACCACTAAATATGCTTGGTGTCCGCTTCGAAATCCATGCCATGCAGGCGCCAGATCGTGTGTAGACAACTTGGGGACTGCCGTCCAGACAGGAAAGTGGTTAGTGGCTCGAATCCCGGAGGCCTAATGGCAGACCGTACATTCAGTTGAACAATGTTAAACGAATTACGCACACTGCACATGCCCAGAAGAGAATTTTGCGCAATTACGACTTTGGCGTAATTTTAAAAGAAGATAAATATTGTATATGGTTGATATTCTGTTATCTAAACGTAAACAGTTCGGAGTTTTAAAAACGTGTTAGGTTGTACGTTGCTTCATTACTTAAAGTGTTATTGATTCTACTTCTGAGAAATAAAAGCAATCGATTATTTACCATGCGTTCCATTCATAAATACTTTAACAACTTAAGGAATATATCTAGTTTAAATAACTGAATTAAAGCCAATAACTGATACTAAATGTAATGTTTATGAACAAAATGAAATGAAACAGAAGCAAGTGCAATAAGTACAAAAAAAGTGTCTATAGTATTGCAATCGTAAAGAGTCGCTAAGGCCTACATAACGAACAGGCTTGTGTAGGGTTGTTTATTTTTATTCGCCAGTATTTTCTCCCACGCCAACGGTACACTATTGAGCATGCGCAGTAAGCGAAATTCGTTAACATTGATCAACTCAATGTGCGGTTTGCCATTACGCATCCCGGAGAAGGCATTTATGTAAATTGTTTTTCATTTTCACCAAAAAATCAATTGTATTGCAGAAAAGTTCATATAGTATTCTAAAACTTAATAAATAAGGAAATATAAGAACTGAGAAACAAGTTTTGATAAAATTGTATAAAGAAAAGTGTATAATAAATTACAAAAGAGGGAAAAAAAGTTATCTTACAGTTTCAGGTACGTAAATTTTATCATGAAAATGTCTTTTACTCGATTTTCAGTTGCTGCGTACTATTATTGTATTAGTAATATATCTTCATGATAGCAAATAAACAACCAGTCAGTACGCTAGTCTCATTTTCGAATAAACTAATGTAAATTAAACATCTAAATGTCATACACACAGTTTGAAAAGATTCTCATGCAACTATATGTGTAATGTTACCAATAGCATAAAACATCTAAATTATATATCATAACTAGTTATGCGATTATACTCCTATAAACTAGACATTTCAATACTAAACACAGAATTTTAAAGCATTGCTATAATTTAGATGAATAATTCCAACCTTTCTTTTTAAGGTTTTATATAATTTTAGAATCAAACTTGTGATTAAATTCACATAAAGCAAAGAACTGAACTTGGCAATTTGAAAAGAACGCTGTTGACTTAAGCGAATAACAGTTGCGTTGGTTTAAACATTATGAAAGTCTTAAATAACGAAATTTTAACAGAATTCAAACATTTGTAAAATAATTATATTTAGTACATCCAAAGTCTCTTACTAGAAATATACCATCGTAATAATAAATGAGGAGGATATTGTTTTCTGATTTCATTTTCTGAAAACATAACTTGAATGAATAGTTTAACGTAAACGTATTTTAACAGTAAACGCACTATTTGAAAAACCTCTTAATGCTATTAACTAATTTCCAAAACATTTTCTTCAACATAGCTAAAACCATGAAACACCGAGATCCTAACAGAATCAAATCGGTGACTATATTTACATAAAATCATGCATTTGAATATGATACAACCAATTCGAAAGATCCTTATTCATTTAAAGAAATAAACGCAAAATTGTTGCTGCACAAGCCTTAATATCTAGATTTTACCAGAAACATAAAACATTTTCTAAATTATTCCATTTATATCCAAAGTATATTATTACCAGTGTTAGACATACAAGGTCTATCCAGAAAGTAATGCACCCATTTTTTAAGACATTTGTTGAACCGATTCGCATAATTACTCAATATTCTTCGAAATACATCCCTCCTACTTTAACACACTTGTTCCAACGCGATTTCCATGCTTTATATGCGTCCTGCAAGTCCGTCACAGGAATGTTCTTTAGTAACCACGTCATAGCCGCCTTGATGTTCTCCAGTGTCCCCAAATGTTGTCCTTTGTGGGATTTTCAATATTCGGGAACAAAAAATAAGTGGAAAGTGGACAAATCAGGACTGAAGCAACGTAAAACTCTCAGACGGCGTTTTCTCAAGTTTGAAACAAAATTTTGCGTATCACTGCGCGAGAGTTTTTTCCATCTTGCTTTCGACCGAGCACTCATGCAAGGGTCCACTGAAACAGGCACTGTGAGATTCCAGGAGCTCGGAGCCGACTGGTTCCCAAGGCTGGTCGCTGGGTCTCCGTGCTGGTCGCGCTGTGTTCCCAAGACTCCACCCACCCTTTCGGTGCGAGCGGCAACGCTGTGCGACGGATAGTCGCGCCAGACGAAAATGTTGCACATTACTTTCGGGACAAACCTCGTATACCATCATAATTAATAAGCAAGGTATTAGCTTTCTAATTTCAGTTTCAGAACATTCCCCCCAATGGCGGTCGCCAGCCATTATGCAGGGTGTTTCGAAACTCGTGGGCAAAAATTTAATGGGGGGATAAAGATGCGTATTAGAAATGCCTTCACGAGTAAAGATGCATTCATCCGTGAATAACAAACACATGTGCACTGAAATCAGGCTGCGCTACTAGCTGTTGCAAGAACCAAAGTGCAAACTCGACACGTGGCGCATAGGGTGCAGGTATCAAGGCTTGTACTTTTTGTATATGGTAGGAGTGTAATCGTTCGTCCCCTAATACTCGTCAAACAGCTGACTGGGGCACATTTACCGCACGGGAAACATTTGGCGTGCTAATATCCGGTTTGCAGAATGTCCTTTATAACTTGTGGCGTCCGCACATTCTCGCCACACCCTGTATCATGCATGCTGATGACAAAGGATCCCGTTTCACACAGGCACCGATGCAATCGCTCGAAAGTTTTTCGGTCTGGCACGTGTCTTCTCGGGAAAAGCTGCCTGTACAGTTTTTCGTCTTCCAGAGCATTCCCATTCGTAAGACCATATATAAAATTCATGTCCGCCTTTTCCTTGTTACTATATGTCAGCATGCCTTCTGACATCCAAGCTAGAAATGACGATGTGTAAGAAAATTCGCGCTTTACTCTTTCCATTACAGTTTCGAAACACCCTGTAGGCGTTGGCCACTTTAAGTCTGGCGTTGGCCACTGCTATAAACCATACTTTAAGTGGCTTTGGCCACTTTAAGGCTGGAAGCTGTGGCCACTTTATTATGGAAACACCTAGTAGGTGGACTACCGTTGCTTTCTATAAAGAGATAGAGAATTTATATCCATGCCGAATTTATATCTATGCCGAATTTATATCTATGCCGAATTTATATCTATGCCTTCTCCGGGATTCGAATCCGGAACTTTCGGTACAACAGTCAGTGTCACTTACCATTTTCCTGTCTGTGTGACATTTCCAAAAACATAACGTATATGAATAGATTCACATAAACAAGTTTTAACAACGGACACCTTACTTTAAAGTACCTAATACCTTTAACTAATTTTCAAAGCATTTTCTTCAACATATTCAAAAGCATGAAACACTCGCATCATAGTAGAATCAAAAGTGTGGTTAAATTTACATAAATCATGATAATAATTCTTTTTACTTTCAGAGTCTATTTATTATCTATAATAGAAATATTTCTCATTAATATTAGAAAGTAAGCTTTTTTTTTATTTCAGTCTCAGAAACATCATATAAATAAATTCTTATTAACTAACATTTTAATCTATAAATATAGAACTTTGAGGTATATTAATACCATAACGTTAAGTTGCAAAAATATTACTCTTTTTAATATGAAAAGAGTTTAAAACATGTAGCTTATACAGTAATCATATGTATAAGTAAATTCACAATAACCAAATATTTTAAAGTTAGACACGCACTTTTGAAAAATATCTTATGACTTCAACGAGTAACAGTGGTAACTGTTTTTATTCCTGCAAAGGTCTAAAAAACCCAGATTTTATTTATAACCCTTTTTTATTTGAATTATTGTGTTTCATAAGAAAAATAAGGCAAAGGTAAAATAATTCTTAATCATGTAAGTTTCACACAATGAAAGTTTTAAAATTATTTTATAAAATATTCTCTCCCTCCTTCCAGCATTCCTTCGTAGTATAATCCTAGTTCAAGCATGCCTAGGTAGCACACTCGGCGCGTATTCGAGATATCCAAGTTCCGAGTCCCTGGGAGAGCAGTGCTCATGTTCCAAGCCTCCCGCATAAAAAAACCCTAATGTCTCTATAGTGGCGCGCGAACTAAAAGGGGGGGGGGCAATAAATTATTCGCCACCACCAGAATTTGGCGACTGGGTCCCGTAATCCACAATCGCCCTTGAAAAATTGGGGGAGTATATAAGGTATTTTCTCCCTCCTTCCAGCATGCCTTTTGTGGTGTAACAAGTGTTTGTGGTGTAACAGTATCGGCATGTATTCGAAAGGTGCAGGTTCAAGCCTCGGCGAGGGCATTGCTCAATTTTCACGTCTCCCACATAAAAATAAAAACCTATCGACTCTACAACTTTCAGAAGTCTAATTTATGAATCACACCACCTGCATGTTCCTTTTTATATAAGTAGTGTAAGACGAAAAAATACTAAAATTTTCGTTATTTGTAATATAATAAATAATGTTCATCTGGGGCATTCCACCCTGAAACAATCCGAATCTTACTTAAGAAACTATAATTTTAAACATACCGTTAAAAATAAACATATCATCCAAACATTAAAAAATTCTTTTCTCAATGATCCTTGAACTTTTTCAGTTTTCTTTCTTTGTTTCTTTCAGGTGCCGCCCAACCGGTATAGCAGTTAGCGTCGCTGACTGCTGTGCCGAAGGGCATGGGTTCGAATCCCGGAGAAAGCATAAAAATTTGTAAATGTATGGTGTCTCTGCGGCATGAGGGTACTCTAAATATACGGCGAGCCGAAAGTTCACTAGAGAAGTTGTAATGGGGAAAAACGGGTAGGAGACAATCGGACCCATCCCCCGGCCTGCTGTCCATCAAAATTGGGGACGAAACTGAGCTAAATCGCACTGTCATCTCTAAGGTGTTCAAAGCTGTTGCCAGCGACAGGCGTATCTTGCGTTCCTTGCCACGAGTAATTTCGTGGGCTTGGGTTGACTATAGGTCAGCCAAGTGAGCATTAGTCAACAACAACAACAGTTTCTTTCAGATGATTTTGAAGAACTACCTTTCACAAAATCGTTCAAATACGTATTAAAAACGTTTCTGATAAAACTCATGATTATTACTTTGTACTGCTAATTACACTCACAGCACCTTTCATTAATACGCGCTTTACATAGATTTCATATATTAGTATCGTTAGTAATAAGTTAAATTGTTTAATCATACACATTTCGATACAGAATTTACATTCTGCAACGAATTATCAAGCTTCAGGATTCTCACCATGTTACTTAAATGATAATTAATGGCACTAACAATAAACCATATAATAATATCGTATAACAAAGAATAACACGACGATGACTTCATATGTAAAAAATATGCCAAAACTTAATGTTCATTGCTCTACCTTCCAGCCATTTGAAATTTATCACACGAGTTCGTTTGCTATAAAATTAGATTTTCTATTGTCTTACATATCTTCACCTGAAGAAGTGTTTTTCAAATGATACACAAGACTGTTCTTTTTCGCTGAAAAAACGCTTTCATTTGAATAATTTTTCTGCGTACTTTTAAAGAGTCTTATTATATTTCTCATTTCATTCCAAAGTAAAAGGTTATTATGTGAAATTATTTAGAGTACTTTTGAAGTGAAATATAGGAACAGAATATCACTAAGAAAAGCATCTGATCCAATACTGTTGTTAATTTTTTTGCTTGAAAGTACCTCTGGTACTCAAAATAAATTTAAATTCGCTGAAAAATACATGATCACTATTTTTAATTTAATGATTTTACCTTTTCAGCCAATGTTTCGCAAACATCAATAAAACTTTTGATTCCATCTTTATCTAAATACAGCTGAAAAGCAAGGTTATTCGATTTTGCAAGCTTTTTGAATATACTTGTTCTTACAATAGGTTTGTTTTCTATGAGGTATTCTGGCTAATTAGGAAATATAGATTAGTTGCTTTCTTCTTTTATTTTCGGTTATTTCCTTGGTACTTAGAAGATAGTGACATCTCTTTCTAGTATGTCATAGATTTTTATGCATAACAAACACTTCTTGCAGATGGCGACCAATTTTTCCCGCGCAATTTTCTTGCACCAACTGATTTCTTACCAGCATCTTTAGGTTACTTGAGTACGGAAACGTACGTGTCATAATTTGAGTGACATCGGGAAACATAGTATCAATCTGGCCTTACTGAATGAAAAGTAAAACAATTTTAAAATTCCTTACTGTAGATCTATACATGTAACAATTCCACAAATGCAACGACAGCTACATGCACGCCGTAAGCAGATTTTCCATTATTCAGATGGGGTTCACGACGTCAGATCACATGACATTCTAAGCTTTCGTGGCTGTTTTTACAGATGGCTGTGGATCATCCCAATATTGAAAACTGAGTTTTGTCATCTATTACGAGTAAGAAAGTCACGGAATACTGGTAGTTCGACTTGAGTTCGAATTCATGCGAACAGGTTGGCTGAATGGGCCTTTTCGTGAATTTCCCCACGCGTAGCCTAGATACTATTCAGTTTCACTTAGAATGTCCTCCACGTTAGCACCCCTTCTCTTAGATAGATACCCCTCGTGTAATTTGCCATAGTCAAATAAATCAAACCAAAATATGTCCTTAACAATGCCGTCCTGTCTTGCGAAAGTTCGCTTTAGCCATCTGCCTTTTATGAAAGATTTACATTAGTACCCCTTAGAAAGGTGGAAAGCAAAAAGTCTGTGGAAAATCAAAGCAAAAGCCACTTTTACAGTCCACTGACGAGAAAGTTTTCAAATACGACTATGATCCTAAATGTTTAGATTAGACTAATTGCTGAAGTTATATATTTCGGTAGTCGTTGGATACAATAAAACATTAATTATATTTTTGCTTTTAGCCTTTCCTGATGTGTTTGCTTTGATTTTCCTCAGACTTTCCTATGATTTTTCTCAGCCCTCAGACTGTTTGCCTGAAATCCAAACCAAGTCGAACTACCAGTATTCTGTGACCTTTATTCCTCGGCTGCTAGTAGCCTTCCTAATATCCACATATACGTGACCACTGAATGTCAAAATAAGATTTATGAGAAAAACGCCCTCTGAAACGTTCCTTCTAAAATGCCATTAGTCTTATGATCTACTAAATTATTATTATATACTATTATTATCTATACCATTGTTATTCTGTAATAATGATATGTATTAATCAACACCTGATAGACATGAATAAAAAGTAATCATTAGGGCGATGACTGAGTTCCGGGTATTACTACTTTTAAACATGACCTACCGCCCAACTGGTATAGTGGTTAGCGTCGCTGGCTGCAGTGCCGAAGGGCCCGGGTTCGACTCCCGGCGAAGGCGTGGATGTTTGTAAATGAATAGTGTCGGTGCGGCATGGTGGCTCCTCAAATGTACGTCGATCCGAAAATCCTCTCGTGTGGATTGGTGGAAGGGGAGAGGGGTGGGAGACCCTCAGTCACGTAACCATCTCCATCAAAATTGGGGGCGAAACAGAGCCAAATCGCACTATCACCAAATCGCATTTAGGTGCGCAAGACTTTTGCCAACGACAGGCTTAATCTTGCGCTCCTTGCCACGAGGAATTTCGTGGGCTTGGGGTGACAACGTCAGACACGTGAGCATAAGCAACAACAACAACAAACATGACCGGGATTTTTTATGTAACGTGAAGCCTCTTGTGAATGAGTTCATTCAGGCAATAAAACACTGATATTACTCTTACGAGTGTGACTGTTTGTTTATATGCCATAGATCACTGCTTATGAGTGTAACTGTTTGTTTATATGCCATAGATCACTGTCTTCTGTGCTTATAATGTGTTTCTGAAAATACTACTTTGTTGAAAACTCACTGTGAGTTTCTTCATCGAAATGTTCATTTGATATGAGCTAGAGAATAGAACTAAACGCATTTTCGAAGTCATAATAACCGTCTAATATTTTCTTTCAGTGTTAGATTATACTCATATTAAAATAACTACCCTCACCTGAATAAAATTTGGTCTTCTTTTAGATATGTAAAGGCAAAAAGTTTTAACGGCTCTAGGTCGCCCAAACCAACAAACAGTGTAAGCATTATAACATTTTACTTGATCTAAAAAATCTATAGTATCAAGCCAGAATTTTACAGTTTACTGATCCTAAAATATTTCTACAAGTCTTTAGACTGAACATAAAAAAAATTCTTTTCAGAAATTCTTACGAAAGAATAGTGGAGAAAAAGTCAAGTACAATACAGAAAGGAATTTCATGCTGGGGTTCACTTACATAAAATAACTTCTAAATATATGCAAAGAATGTTATCAGAATTCCAAAAACAACTCTGTATTAAAATAACTTATTTTGCAAGCAAGAAAAATCCATAAATTTACACAAAAATATAAGAACTCAAAAAATGAAACTAAACACGCAAGAGTCTAAAGCCTTATTTGGTATGCTCTGTGAAACTGCAACATATTCCCTGAAACAAATAATATCGAAGATTCATTTATTTACACTATGGATAACATATAGCAGAGCTTCAGTAAGTGTAGCTGAATGTTTAAATGTAAAATTCGAAATGAATATTTAATTTCCCTGATAAGTTAAACTTTTGATTATTCGTATTTGTCCTTTTTTTTAAGCCCAAAAGGGCAATTTGCCCAGAAGGGCTATTAATTCCGTTTTGGCATTTTGCGTTGGTTCACTGTAGACGGCGTTTCACTTTTCACACTGTTGCCATCAAATGTTAGATTAATATTATACATTAATTAATATTATACATTAGATTAATATTATACATTAATCTAACATAACACCAAATTTTGCCACCTGCATTATCTTTAAAGAAATCAAATGATGAAGAATCTGAATGAATGTGTGTATGTTTCTCGCACTGTGGTAAGGCAACGGTGCCTAGAGACATCAAACTTTGAATAACGTAGACCTCCACTCGAATATGGGCGTCTGAAAGCACAAATTTGAAATTTGTTTTATTATCTATTTCATATTTTGTAAAACTTCAACAAATTTTTGATTAACAAACTCAACGACTTCAATGCGAGGAACAGCAACACTGTACGAAAAAAAGAAACATTTTTATTCCCAGCGCGCGAAACTGTGTATCGGAAATTCTAAGATAAGGTTCTTTTTCAAATACTTTGTGATATTGCTGTTAAACTGAATTCTATGGTTTAAGGGCATGATATTTAATAAATAAAGGTAACAAACAAAACGTTAAAATACGCCTCTTTGGGCGTAACATAAAATATGACAGATATTAGATTTTTTTTGTTTTCGATTCTATATGTTGACAAACTGCATAAACAATGAATTTGAATATTAATCTTATTATCTCAATAATTAATTGCATTTGCCTTTCTCTGCCACCTCCAGAAAAGTTTTGATAATTTCTTTTTTCGATAATGGTTACAATTTTAACTGCTCCCAAGAAAATGTATTCATTCAAGTTTTTAATTTAGGGCTTAAAATATTTTAATAACTTTACTAGATACACTGCAAAAAAAATGGGACAGTTCTATATCTCCCATTCTACTGGGCCGATTGAAGAAATTCAACTTGCGTTTTTTAAATCTCGAAAGCGCGACTCAGGATATATATATCAGATTCATCTATAGATTATTATAACATACATATTTTGACACACAACCGGACTTTTTCTGAAATGACATACCAGGTTTTTCCATATTTCGATTCTACGACTCAAATTATGCCAAACTACAAAGTTTTGTAATAATCGCTAGAGTAGTTTTTAAAAAATTAGCTCTCAAAACTTTAGCTCCTTCATGTTAACTGAATACAATATTTGTTTATTAATATCTCTGTTTTATTAAACTTATTTGATTCTTCCTTTCACATCTCGAAATTTAAATTCATCCCAAATATATTCACTTTCTTCCAGAATTTGAAATTTAGGCTTAATAAAAATATAATTCGCACATTTTTTATGATTTATTTTAAAAATTTGTATTTTTAAATATTTTTTATAAATTTTTCAAAAACATTTTTTATTATATAATCTATAATATTTTTAACATCTTCTTAAAGTAGACATATTTCAAGGCACAACCGCAAAAAATTAGAGTTTTCCATTCAAAATTTTCTAAGATATACACGAAATTACAAATTGGCGTGTTTTAAATTTTGGCCTCTTTTTTGTGAGCGATAATAACGTCAAATGTGTTTTTTACACACTTTTGTTTACGCACTTTGTTAAAATTATTTGAAAGTACGATCGATGATATGTTTTACGCTCGTCTGCAATGCAAAAAAGGAAAGGAAAATTAGGTTGCTATAAATTAAGGAAGTTCGCCATGTAAATTAGTCTTGTCGCAAACCGAAAAAAAATATGCCAAAATAAATGTTTGAATTTCTCCTTAAATTTTGCACCAAATTTTACAAAATCTAATATTTAGGCGTAATTTCAGTAGTAAAATCGAAATATGGAAAAAAATTGGCATGTCGTTTCAGAAAACGTCCAATTTTGTGTCAAATACCTATATTAGAACAAAGTTATATATAAATCTAATATATATCCTAAGTCGTACTTTCGAGGCATGAAAAACGCAATTTGAGTTTCGTCAATCGGCCCAGTAGAATGGGAGATATAGAGCTGTAATTTTTTTTTCGCAGTATACATATAAACTATTTCATGTCAGAAAAGATTTTCCAAATAAGGCATCAGCTGACTATTGAACTTTGTAAATAGCGATTACTCAAATTTTACTAAAGAAAAAGGATTTTCTTTTCAGATAGATTGAATTACATGGATTAAAGCAAAGCAAGCTAGTTCTATCTCTTTGAAGAAAGAGAAGGTTTCTAAACGGAAACAGATTGATGTTACTCATGGCAAAAACCATGAAAGTACTTAACGCAGACAGCTTTAAATCTAAGCCGACTTATCCAACGATAAAGTCCCGGACCCATTTTGGTTTTTATTAAATAAAACCAAAAGGGTGTTTATAAAGTCCCGGACCCATTTTGATGTTTAATAACTCATAAAATAATGAAGATATAAACAAACTTATGGCATTTATAGATGGAATAACTCATATATTTTCCTTTTCAGGTTTGAATATCTTAACTTTTGTAAATATCGTCTGCGCGTGTGGTTAATTTCAGATTATTTCATTTTCCAGTCTAAATATCTGTACTTTTCTAAGTATCGTCTGCTTATTAATTGCATTTTTCTCTTTTTTTTGGCAACTATTGCAATGTTATGTGCGCATATGGGGATCTGAAAACCCCCATGAATACCGTGAGGCAGAAAGGGATTCCCCAAAGGTTAATGTATGGTGTGGACTAATGCACGACTGAGTCATTGGGCATTTCCTATTTACAGAAAAGACGGTCTTATCAGTCATATACATACACATGTTGGAAAACTTCGTATTTTCACAACTAGAAGAGCTTCAGCCACATGTCTTTTTGCAACAAGATGGTGCACCACCTCATTGAGGTACCATCGTTCGTAGTTCTTTCAATGACCATTTTACAGGAAGATGGATTGGGCGAGGAGGTCCAATTCCTTGGCCACCCAGATCACCTGATATAACGCCGCTGGACGTTTTTCTCTGGAGATTTGTAAAGGACAACATTTACAGGAGGAGAGTGTCTAACATTGATGACCTGAAAGCCAAAATTACAACCGCAATAGTCTCTATGGATGCCGACATGCTTGCCGGTACCTGGCGTGAAATTGAATATCGACTTGGTATTCTCCGTGCGACGAAGGGGACACACGTGGAAGTTCATTGACAAGGGTCATGAAACTTTTTAAGCAATCTATCCATTTATGTTATTAATTTTAATCTATCTTTATTATTTTATGAGTTATTAAACATCAAAATGGGTCCGGGACTTTATAAACACCCTGTAAACTGGATACTTGTTATATGAAGTCGTTGGATTTATCAGTGTTCAGGATCTTACCACACATGCACTAGCTGGCTGAATTCCCTTCTGAGAGCCAGTAGCTTTGCAGAAAATGAAAGTAAAGGTACAAAATACAGAGAAAGTTCTTACAAAGTTTTAATCCTGAGTTTTCCAAATCAGTCCTATAGAAACTGCCAAAGAATGACAAATGACATCATAATTTGTGCTTTAAAATACCTTTCGCTTATGAAAAGAAGTTTGAATGGTATTTTTTAAACCTAAAATAGATGTATTGTTTTTATTTAATATATAGTAACTTTTCTTGGCAAAGCAGAATCCACAAACACAATTATGACTGAACAAATGACGTAGAATAGAATGAAAAGATTCCAGAAACAGACTATTACATGGGTTCATATTATTATGAAACAATTATCTTCCTTGTGCTCTCACGCATAAAATAACTGATTAGAAGCACCTAGTAACAGGTCATTACATGTATCTAGCAACAGAGTCTCCGAATGTTGCTGCTCGCAAAGCATAAGAGCTTTAATTTATTTTTCCAATTTAAACAATTTATTTTTTATTATTAATTTAGATGATTTAAAAGGAATAAATACTTTTCTTGATGATTAAGTTTTTTCAATAATGTAACTAATTGATGTAAATTTAAATATTTAATTTATAATTGAGCTAATTGGTAGTTCCTGCTAGCATTAGTAGTTTTGCTATCAATAATGAAAGATATTTCTACTACCATATGTTACGTAATTTTATTAGAGATACAGGAGAATATAATTTTTAATTTTTTGAACTTTTACAAAGTTAATATTTTTAAGAATTTTTAATTTTTTGAAACTTTTTAAAGTAATTAGTATTTTTTATATGCAAAAGTGAAATCCGGCGTCTTCAATTTCAAATTTTTAAAATGGTTTAATGCATTTGATATCTATAACCAGCATGAACAGCGAAAAGTGTTTTCCTCTCATAGTTAGACATTCGTCGAGCAGCTCATTGCGAAAAATAAATTACTGATTTTAATCATTTTCTTTACTTGCTAGATTTAGCACTTTAAACTACTTAAAAAATGTTTCACATTAACGGGCACCACTCAAAGTGGTTTCCAAATATGCAGAATATGCAAATATGCTGTTTGATTAATAATATAATCAAAAAGCACTTTAACAGTATTATGAATGCATTCAGGAGCTGTATCAGCACGCTAATCGCATTAATTAACTAAGAACACGCAAGAAGCAGTATAATATTAGAAAGAATGTAAGTAGAAGTAAAGACAGCGATAAAATTATTTTCTCCATATATTAGATGCATAGACTTTATACATAAAGCTGCACAATGTTAATGTTAATTAAACTAAAAAGTGTAACAATTGTAAAGACATAACGTATTTTTTGAAAGCAGAAGACATGAAAAATGAGCAATACCCTCGCCGAGACTCGAACCACGCGCCGAGCGTGATGACCACTACACCACGAAGGCATGAGAAGAAGGCGGGAAAAATACCTTATACAGTTAGTTACACAGACTAAATAGATCCTAGCGATTAAAGTAATCCTGCACAATCCATTACTGAGTCAATTATATACATAACTTTTAAACTATCTTCCCTTACATGTTACTCTTCTCTGCAATTTTAGATCATGTTAATATGTTCGTAAAATTATTACATTCATATATAATATTAATAATATTAATACTGTTACGAATTTTGTGCATAGATAGATGATTTTAGTGAAATTGTTGTATTCTTCTGTATAATGTAACGTGAAAAGCTGATAGAAGTGATGCCCTACCAGGAAAATAAGAATACAGGAGCAAGCGTATTTAACATTCAGTAAATGGCGATCTCACTAATTTGGCGAGATATCGCTAAGCTGGCGATGGTTTTGGCGACACAGTTACATAAAACATCAATTATTTAATTCAATATCTCTTTACGGTAAAACAGTGACCAGATAAAACTGTCGCCAAAACTCGCCAAACTTGGCGACCACTCGGCGAGAATTAGGTTTGGTCCCTATGTTACGGCAAACAGGTATTGAATTAATAAATTGTAACTGATATTTTATGGAACTGTAACTGTATTTGGCCCTCATATGCCTTCCAGAAATTTCGAGAAGCAGAAAGTAGTCAAAAAAAACTCAGCGGCAGAGTAAAAACCATATAAGATTGAAAATAGCATACGTTTATAGGTTATTCTTGTTAGCTATTAGTTCAGCGTGGTCTTTGCTTTTTAGATGCTCTTTGCATGAAATTGTGTTTCACGTTCTTAGTAATTTAAAATGTAACTACTGAAAGACCTTATATAAAGAGTATTTCTGTGGAATATTCGAGAAATCTAAAGTGTTTCTTTTCATAAAATAAATTTTATTAACCTATCATCGAACCAGTGTGTATTCAATCTATTACGAAACCGTACGCACGCAACAATACAAAACTGTTCAAACCTAAAATACAACTCGGGTTTCTTCAGAACTATATCGATACTAAGATTAGCATAAAATTTAATCACTACCTCTCTAAAACTCCTGCTATCTTTTTCATATTATGATTTTAAAATACATTCTTTTAACTTGTCCATTTCATTTCATGATATTGTTTAATCTGCAATATTTTCTATGTATAAATGATAAAATGTGTATATCTAGAAGGTAACATCGTTTCTTTAGTAAAACACATATCGTCTTAACTCCAATTAGCATTTATTAAAATTTAACAAATTGCGAACCGAAATAAATCATAATGTGCTCTCTGAACTCTGAGTTTGGTGTACTGCTATATTATAGTGTTATTCTTATTATACTTGAGTAAGTACTAAGCAGTACTTCTCAAAGCAATTACAGAGTTACTTACGAAGCCTTAGAATGAATGGTATACTGTGCAAAAACAAAAAAAAGGGGATATTTCTATATCTTGTGTTCTACTGGGCCGATTCAAATTACGTTTTTCAGGTCCCGAAAGCGCGACTTACTTTATATATTTCATTTATATATAGCATTGTTCTAATACAGGTATTTGACACGATATCGAACTTTTTCCGAAATGGCATGCCAAATTTTTTTTTTATATTTCAATTCTACGAATCAAATTATGCCTAAATATTAAATTTTGTAAAATTTGGTGCGAAATTTACTGAGAAATTCAAAAATTTATCTCGGCGCATTTTTTTTTCAGTTTGCGCCAAGAATAACTCACATGACAAACTTCTTAATTTATAGCAATCTATTTTCCTTTATTTTTTCCATTACACACGAGCGGAAAAAAAGTCATCGTTCATATTTTCAAATAATATTAACAAAAGTGAATAAATCACATTTGGCGTTATAATCACTTAATATAATGAATATGCCAAACTTCAAAAAGTAAATTCATGTGTATCTTATGAAATTTTGAATAAAAGCCTCTAATGTTTTGCAGGTGTGCTTAGAAATACATCTATTTTAAGATGATGTTAAAATTTTTACATTTTATGATGCAAAAAGTTTTTTGAAAAATTTATAAAACATATTTAAAAATGCAGATTTTGGAAATAAATCATAAAATTGAGCGAATTTTATTTAGAATGAAGCTAAATCTCGAAACGTGAAAGGAAGAATCAAATAAGTTTAATAAAAAAGAGATATTAATAACTATATACCATAGGTTCCCAACCTTTTTCGAACTGGTGCCCCCTTTTCTAGTGAATATTTCAATACCGCCCCCCTAGAGAAATAAGAGCGTACATAATGCATGGTGAAAACAAGAATTAAATAAAAAAAAATTACTAATAGATTGAATGTTGTTGGAATTGAAGCGCTACTGAATTTTTTCGTTATTTAAAAAGAAAAATAAAAGTTTTAGCTTACCTGTTATAAGGACAGGCAGGGGTTTTGATAATACGAAATAATCCATAATAAACTATTGCTTTCTAAATAAATAAATTGACAGTTTCAGAGAACACTCAAAAGACATACTTAATTATTATTAAAAAGTATTTTTATTAAAATTTAAAGGCATCGAATTTCTAACTTAACTATTGAGAAGGCTGAATTTGATGCATTTTAAGAAGCTTGTTAATATCAGGCTCGATTTTACTTAAAAACAATCGTAAATCGCCGCGTTCAGTAACATGGAGCCAATTTCTCTTTTTCGTTACCAATGTTGCTACAGCACTAAATCCACGTTCTGCTAAATATGAAGATGGGAATGCTAGCAGAAATCGTTGCACAATCGAACATAATCTTGGATACAATTGCGAAATCGACTTCTGCAGCCAAAATTCTTGGTAGCCATTCTTGAATTTAATTTTTAATTCCTCATTTGTCGTCAGTTCTATCAGTTCTTCTTCTAACTGAGATGGTCCTGCTGTGTTGACATTGGAAAAAGGATCCAAAACCCAGTCTGGTATGTCCATGTTTAAAATGTCCTCGAATCGTTCCTTGAAGTCATTGTAGAGGTTTTCCAAGTGCTGACAGTAAACAAGCAAGTCATCGTGCTTGAATGATACTGCTGATAAACATGGGAAGGTATGGAATTCACGTCTGCCTATATTTCTTTTATATAATAGCAGTTTAGACACGAAAGCAGCAATGCTATTTTTAGTCTTAATCAAGTTTAAGTCTTCTCCTTGAAGTTGGAGATTGACATCATTAAACAATTTATAGAGGTCTGCTAAGTACGCAATATCGTTTTTTGATGCGATGAGGTTGTCGCGCAATTCCGTGTCTTTGTTTCCTAGGAACTCTATCACAGATTCAAACAGATTGTAAAATCGAGTCAAACAAGTACCTTTTGAAAGCCAGCGCACCTCTGTGTGAAGCAGCAATCGGTTGAAATCTTCATCATTTGCAATGCAAAGCTGACTAAATAATCTGTCATTCAACGAGTTACTTCTGATTTTATTAACTGCTCTTATAACATATTGCAGTGATGTATGGAGACGTTCGCTCAAATTTTTCGCAACCAAATGCTGTCGATGAATTACGCAATGCACAGCAAGCACGTCCGGAACTTTATTTTTTAAGCATGCTATGAAGCCTTTGTGACGCCCTGTCATAGCCGGTGCGCCATCCGTAGCAACCGACAAAATATTATTAAAAGGAATTTCCTTTTCGTCAAAAAACTTTTGCAGTGTATCAAATATGGTTTCTCCTTTTGTATCTGTTTCCAAATTGGTAGCAAACAACATTTCTTGACATATTTTTTCATCTTTGATAAACCTCACGTACGACAATAACAATGCTTCATTGGTTGGTAAAGTGGACTCATCCAGCTGAATTGAAAATTGACAAGTCTGCAGATAATTGCACAACGATTCTTCAATGTTTTCAGCCATCTCATCAATTCGTCTTTGCACAGAATTATTGCTCAAAGGAATTTTTCGGATAATATCTGTAGCTGGTTTATGGAGCACGGTGGTTATTACTTCTTTAACTGCTGGTAAAATTAAATCTTCCCCAATAGTATGTGGCTTGCCTGTTTTAGCAATCAACAATGAGATATTGTACGAAGCTCGAAGTCCGTCATCGTCTTGTTTAGAAGCTGATGAAAATAATTTTGATATAGTTGGCTGATTTTCAATCTTCTTTTTTATCTCTAGAAAATAGGTCATATCTCTGTCTTTCTTATCCGGATGCATTTTATTAAGATGATCTTGAAGCCTAGAAGGTTTCATCGCTTCATTCGAAAATGTTTTTTGACAAATAAGGCACAATGGAGATGATGGATTTGAGGGATTTTCGATAAATCCGTATTTTATATAATCCGCACTGTACTGCCGCCTCTTCTTTTTTGCTTCCGACATGGGTTTTTCTTTACTTATACTTGATCCAAGTTAAGGGAGCTGCAAGGGATACTGCCGGTTTAAATAATATAAGTTGAAATAGCAAAATATTAAGGCAACGCCGTTTTCATCGTACGCAGTACATGCTGCGATGAAGGATAGATAGTGTGAGCCTGAGTCTGTAGCATTCTACGGGGCTGTTCTATTTTTAGCTACCTACAATTTTAATCGGGTAAACCACTGGCGACGATTTGTCTACTCCGCCGCCGCTTATTTCGGAGCTCTAATTTTTTCCCGCGTCCAACGTCGCCTACGCACTTTTACAGACTCTCTTAGAATACAGTTTAGTTGGAGATCTCGCTATCGTTGCTGCTTGTAAGTGGCATTTTTTTAGTCCCAGTGACATTTTTTGTAAATGTTACGGCCAAAGCCCAAAATCGGCCAATTAGCATTTTGGCCAACGTTGCTGTAAACTTACCGGCGAACGTCCAATCTTTTTGTTGATTTCTGGCTTTGACCGGCCAATTTGGGAAAAAAGAAATCAAGCGCAGATGGTTTTACACACTGTTAAAAATGAAGTATTTAAAAATGAAGTATTTAAAAATGAGTACTTCTGTGAGTTCAACGAGTAGAAACTATTCAGTGAACGCATATGCTGTAACAATGTGATAATGTGAAGATTAGATTTGCGCCCTTCAAAATGACGAATTATATCTTAAGCAAATGCGTTGCGTATCGAGTATGAATACAGAGGCAAATTGAGTACTCAATTTGTCAACTACCTTTAAGGGTGATCCTTAGTCTTTTTCTGCTCCATAGACTCAATCTACCATTATCACATCAGGCTTTGGCCAAGAATTCCCAGCCACTTCGCGAAATGGCCGGCCAAAGTATAAAATACAATATTAATTGCAAGTATTTCGGACTTTGGCCAAACCTCCTGGCCAAAACGCGAACTGGCCGAACTTCGGGCTTTGGACGTAACATAAATATGTACATAAAGACAATAAAGATATATTTTTGCACTGAAGGCTTTTCCTTCTGATATTATGAACTCCGGTTCTACTGCTCCTTTCACTAAAATGGTGACCCTTTCAACAAAAGTCAACAGTTTTCTGCGACTTTTTGGAGTGCATCTCGCCAAATTGGCAAGACAGGTTGCTAGTTTTAGCACATGCAGCCCCAGAATCGTACATACTAGAGAGGTATGTCTTTCTCTGAACAGTGAAGTCTCATATCGAAATATGTGAATTTTCGCACACGTGATAGAAATGAATTATCAGAGTGATTTTAAAGTCTTTTTTAGACTATATTTGGCTAATCTTCCAACGCCCCTCTGTGCCATATCAACGCCCCCTAATTTTCTCTGGGTTTTTTACCGCCCCCCTGAAAGCCTGAAACGCCCACAAGGGGGCGTTATCGCCCACGTTGGGAACCTATGCTATATACCAATTAACACGGAGGAGCTAAAATTTTGAGATCTAATTTTTTAAAAACTACTCGTGCGATTTTTGCAATACTTGACACTTTGGCATAATTTTAGTCGTAGAAAAGAAATAGGGGGAAAATTGGCTTGTTATTTTACAAAAAGTCCGATTTTGTGTCAAAATACATACGTTAAATTAATGCTATATAAAAGTCTAATATATATCCTTTTTGGTATATATTGGAACTTAGTATATATTTATTAATCTCTGTTTTTTTATTAAACTTATTCGATTTCTCCTTTCACATTTCTAAATTTAGGTTCATTCCAAATCAAATTCGCCCATTTTTTATAATTTATTTTTTAAATTTGTATTTTTAAATAATTTTTATATTTTTTTCGAAAACAAATTTGAATTATAATGTATAAAATTTTTACCAACATCTTAACTTAGATGTATTGCTAAGCATACCTGCAAACAATTAGAGTTTTTAATCAAAATTTTCGAAGATTACGGGAATTTATATATTAGCGCGCTTTGAAATTTGGCATATTCTTTTAAACTGATAATAACATCAAATGTGGTTTAGGCACTTTGTTAAAAGTTATTTGAAAGTAGAAAGGATGTGCCTTTTTTTCCGCTCATGAACAATGCAAAAAGGGAAAGAAAAATAGTTTGGCATATACTAAGAAGTTCGCCAAGGGCATTATTCTTGGCCCAAACGGAAAAAAATGCCCCAAGATAAATTTTTTAATTTCTCCATAAATTTCTATTAAGAATTACAAAATTTAGTATTTAGGCATAATTTGAGTCGTAGAAACGAAATATCGTAAAAAAGTGGTATGTTATTTCAGTAAAAGTCCGATTTTGTGTCAAAATACCTATGTTAGAACAATGCTATATATAAATCTAATATATATCCTAAGTCGCGTGTTCGAGACATGAAAAACGCAATTTGAATTTCGTCAATCGGCCCAGTAGCCAGCAGATGTAGAACTATCCCCCCTTTATTTTTCGCAGTGTACATGAAATGTTTCCCTCGTAGGAGGTCTTTGATTAAGAAAAAGATATCCTGAGTCTGGTATCAGCATTAAAATACTTTTATACCTCAAATTCGTTTGAAAATTGAAGGTAGACATGCAAATATGTTTGCAATTGTTTTATGCGACACATATTCTATTGGTCATCCAGGAAGAAAACTAAAAGTTGGATCTTTGTAAGCGTCTAAGACATTTACAAAGTCTTCGAGTTAAACATTATGAAATTTACTCTTCGAACCAAATTTCTTATGTACACTGTGCCAAAAAAAAAAAAAGGCACAGTTTTATATCTTCCGTTCTACTGGGCCGATTGACAAAATTCAAACTGTGTTTTTCGTGTCTCGAAAGCGCGACTTAGGATATATATTAAATTTATATATAGCATTGTTCAAATAAAGGTATTTTGACACAAAATCGGCCAAAATGACAGGCCAATTTTTTTCCCTATTTCGATTCTACGACTCAAATTATGCCAAACTGCCAAGTTTTGTAAAAATCGCCAAGTGTAGTTTTTAAAAAATTAGCTCTCAAAATTTTAGCTCCTCAATGTTAATTCAATTTGATATGTATTTATTAATAACTCTTTTTTCATTACACTTACTTGATTCCTTCTTTCACAGTTCGAAATTTAGGTTCATTCCAAATGAAATTCATCTATTTTTTATGATTTATTTTTAAATAATTTTCATAAATTTTTCGAAAAAATGTTTAATTATAAACAATAATTTAATTCTGAAATTAAATTATTGTTAACAATGCTTAATTTTAACAATGTTTAATTTTAACTTTTAACAAAGTGCCTAAACCACATGTGATGTTATTATCAGTTAAACAAAATATGCCAAATTTCAAAGCGAATGTTTCATGTTTCATTTCAATATATAAATTCCCGTCTATCTCCGAAAATTTTGAATAAAAAACTTTAATTGTTTGCAGGTATGCTTAGCAATATATCTACGTTAAGATGATGGTAAAAATTTTACAGATTATAATTCAAATTTGTTTTCAAAAAAAATCTAAAAATTATTATTGTTTATAATTCAAAATTAAACATTGTTATCAATAAAAAATATAACCTATAAAGTTTTTATCATCATCTTAAAGTAGATGTATTTCTAAGCATACCTGCAAAAAATTATAATTTTTTATTCGTATTCAAAATTTCCGAAAATATACGTGAATTTATATATTGGCGCGTTTTGAAATTTGGCATATTTTTTTAAAGCGATTATAAAATCTAATGTGGTTTACGCACTTTGCTAAAATTATTTGAAAGTAAGAACGATGTGCCTTTTTTTCCGATCATGCACAATGTAAAAAGGTAGGAACGATGTGACTTTTTTCCCTGTCCTGCACAATGGAAGGGATAGGAAAATAGGTTGCCATGTACTAAGAAGTTCCTCAAGTGAATTCTTGGAGCAAACTGAAAAAATTCGCCAAGTTAGAATTTTGTATTTCTCCGTAAATTGCGGACCAAATTTTACAAAATTTAATACGTAGGCATAATTTGAGTCCTAAAATCGAAATATGGAAAAACATTTGGAATAGTATTTCAGAAAAGGACCCATTTTGTGTCCAAATACCTCTGTTAGAACAATGATATATATAAATCTAATATATATCCTAAGTCGCGCTTTCGGAGACATGAAAAACGCAATTTGAATTTCGTCAATCAGCCCTGTAGAACGGGAGATATAGAACTGTCCTTTTTTTTTTCCCTCGCAGTGTAGATAGTTATTTTATGTGCTTCAGAATGTAACCAACTACAGCCAATCAGAGAAACCCATTCAGCGTTGATAACGATTTCCTGTTTTTTCTAAATTTATTATAAACTTCAAATCTATACCTTTTGTAATTTTCATTAAAAGATTATTTTCCTGATTTTTGTCTCTGTTTTTGAATTTACTAAGATTAATTATTTAAGAATTAAGAGCTTTCAGACCTAAGAAAATAAAGTGCTTTCATTCTAATCAATTACTATTCGCTTAAATAGGAAACAAAATTAAAAAAACAGTTTTCTCAAATGTCTGTATCGTCCTACTTCAATAGCGAAATAATTACTGTATAAATTTATAATATCCAACTGACAATTAATTTACTTAAAAAAAATTCAGATTTCCTTTCATGTTATTTAAGCAATTACCCAACACGGATATTACAAGAATTCCTTTTAATTGAAAGGATTTGTTAGGAAAACTAAACGTTTTTCTTTTTAAAGAGGGATCTAGTTGCGATTAAATTTTATACGAAATAAACGGTGTTGAGACGTTCATTCATATTTGTTTTGTCTTAATAGATTTAACACCTAAAAAGGTATATAAGCAAACATTGTGAACAAGAAAAAAAATACTAATGAAGAAAATATCTTCTCTATCTACTTAAAATCAATATTTCTTGCATTATTATTTTGGCTTTAATAAAATTGCATTTAGATTCTATTTCAACTTTACTTTGCATCATCTTTAGATATTTTCAGTATGAAATTCAGCCTTATTAATTTTAGTACGAAACAATTTAGTTATATTAGACTGATAAATCAAATTCTGATGTAAATCGACGATCACAGAAATTGTGTAATGCAGTGTATTGGAAATATTATAAGACATTTCTCCCGCCTTCTTAATATGCCTTCGTGGTGTAGTGGTCAGCACGCTTGGTGCGTATTCGAAAGGTCCGTGGTTCGAGTCCCGGTCAGGGCATTGCTCATCTTCCATTGCTCCTGCTTTAAAAGAATACGTAATGACTCTACAATGTATATATGCATTATTTTAAGGAGTTTAAATTGTGGCTGTTTTATCAGCTTCAGTTTTATCAGCTTAAAATCAGTATGCTTTTTTCGTAAACTATTAAACTGCCTTTATTGATGCTTTATCATTTCATAGACAAGAATTATATTTGTTCAATGCAAGGTAGACCTTCATTCATAGTAAATCTAAAATGAGGAGAATTTCTCGCATAACAAGTCCGAAAGAATTTTATGCTTATGACGCTGTAAACATTCCCTTGGTCAGAAACTTTCAAAATTACTGTGCTATAAGATTTGCTGCTCCTGACGAGAAATTTTTGACCATGTGACGTCATTGATTCATAGTTTTTTTCCAAGGTAATTACCCCTTGGTGAAATAAATATAAATGTGCGTTCGTTTCTCCTAATTTTATGAATCAAGTGACCTCGTTGAATTCGAGAGTTGAGAACAGTGTAATTTTATTTGTATACTAAGTTACTTGGGAAGTTTAAGGATAATTCTAATATCACAAAAGTCTCCTGGAAGAAATGATGCAAATTTGATTAATCTCAATAATGAAAAATTTGGTATATTAACTATATTAATACATATTTATTGGAATTTTCCTCCGATCATAAATACATGGTTATTTAAGACAGGAAGAAAAAATTTTAAAAAGGACCACACTTGACACAATATCTCCAACACTTTTTCCCCAGCTTGCAAACAGAGGAATTTAGATAATTCCGGACATCAAACTTCTATCACTTTATTACCAAGGGGATCACTCTTAATAGTTTCGGACTAAACCTAACATATGTTGTAAATTCCTAGTATTCTGATATATCTGCGAAAAGTTATCAGTATCTTCTTCATTCCAAATAATTTGTAATTTGAGTATTTGACACATGTAAAATTTTTACATTAATTTTTACACGTTTAGAATACATTTTTCTTGAGCGCAGTAGATTAGCTTGCAGCATTTAGCAGAATTATACTTAAATTAATATAATTCCTGCAGTAATAATAAAAACGAAATTATGTGTTTAGCTTCTGGGGTTAATTTCATTACTCTATTGTATTGGAATTAGAAGGTTGTTAAGAATTTAAGGAATAAAAAGTAATTGTACATTTTTGTAGATAAATTGCTTTATTCTGTTATACGAAAATTAAAAAATCTGATGCGGATACTACATGTTTTCCTTGTACCGTCTGTTAAATTATACACATTTTTGACTTCTGTTTTTCCCGAAATATTCTACGCTGCTGGCCATCCAAAATGCAACATGAAGAAAAACAAGAGATATTAAAGCCAAATTTATTTAAGAGATTACTCACAGTATCAATGTCAATTGATTTGAAATATATCCTTCTTTCATGTGAGAAGACAAAAAAAAAACAGTAATGAGTATTGCCTCCCCGTTCATCAATAACCGCTGCTACCCGTCGAAGCATTGAGTAAAAAAAGGCTTTGAATGTGTTGTTGGGGAACAGCAGCCCATGCCGCTTCCACACACAGTTAAATTTCATCTGATGCACCCGCTGGTACGTGTGTCGAGCGGGCTTTCTCCGGTAATTGACTAGAGATGTTCGATAGGTGACAGATAGACATGGAGAACGGGCAGACGAGGGTAACAGTGTAATATGGTGGGCTAAGTAGAGAGCCTGAACAGTGCGTGCAACTTGTGGTGGAGCAATGTCTTGCTGAAATGTGGCCGCGGGCAAGCCTTGAAGATACGGCAGGAGAACAGGATGCAAAACTTCAGAAATATAGCGTTGGTTGGTGAGTGTACTGATAATGCGTGCTAGGGGGTGCAGGAACAGAATCCAATACCATCCCACACCATAGCACCGGATGTAGGACCAACATGAAGATGCATGACATAACCGTCGTGCAGCCTCTCTCCACGGTGTCTCCAAATTCTAATCTGACCATCACGGGACTGCGGGCAAAAGTGTGATTCATTCGAAAGCCCTATGCCTACTCATTCAGACGTTCAACTTCGCAGTTCAGTGCACCATTGCAAACGCAGATGCTTACGCTTGAAAGCAATGGTCACCTAGCTGACAGTCCATTGTACTGTATACAACGTCGAATTGTTCGTATAGACACTTATTGTTGTGTGCAGACACAGAGTGTAATTCAAGGTGATAAGGTTGCGGATGTGGCAGTGAACTTAATCAGTGCCAGTGCATAATATGCCTTCTTCCCGGGTAGTGGTGCGACAAGGCAGTTTGCAATTGCTACTGTCTGTCAGTTGTTCCCTGCTACATCCACGGATTCCATATTTGCATGACTGTTGCTTGGCTACGTCAGACATGATGACCGATTTCCCGGAAATATAACCCGTAGCCTCTATATGCAACGATTCTACCTCGGTCGAACTCAGAAATGTGTTTTTCTATGAGACAGACTAAAGCTGCAGGGACACAAATTCTCACGAGAGAACAAATTCGTGTTACTTAAAACGGCAATCTTTCCTGTCTCTTTACACGGATTGTAAGAAACGTTGCACCCGCTCATGATTTCCACGTACGCTGGAATCATAATCTTTAACGTATTCCATCGCGATATGCATATGATGCAAGTTGAAGCTGTTTGGATGCTTCCTGGATGGTGTTGCATTCTGGATGACCGTTTTGGAAACAAACAGTCCTTTATTCTGTTTGCACGTACAGATATTAAAAAAATTATCAAAATGGATTCGAGAACGGTCAAAATGTATATTTCCATTAAAATATGATGCCCGAAGTTTTTCGCGATTACAATACTGCCTTTACTTTATTACAAACAAGGTAAGTTTAAATTTATATTTTCTTTCCTATAAGTCTTCATTCCCCTCATTGTCAATAAAAGAATATTTAAATTTGGTAGCGCGCGTGAAGGTATGCAAATTCTACCAGTGGGAGAAAAAGGGTTAAATACCGAGTTACAGAAGAAAGGAAAAGGAGAGTGGGGTCGAACAGTTTTTTGTAGCTTGAGCTTCTGATTTTGCATTTATTGCTGGTTAAAGTGGCGTAACAGCCCTCACTTTGCCGCCACGAGACTTCGACGCGGTTTTGAGTAACAGGATTATATGAATCCTAGTAAAAAAAAAAAAAAAACTCTGCTGTTTGTTAACATTTTTGAATTTTCAGTTTAGTTGTTGTTAGCTGAGTTACCGCTCGAGCGAGGCATAGTTTGTTAGCGTCAAGTCGACGCATTGTGAATTTTAAAAAAGTTTTAATAAAGGGATCTTTTAAAACTTCTCCTGCCTGGTTTCTGCACTTATTTCAGCGGTCGCTCCAAATGTTTAACAAGAAAGTACCACAATTTCATACAAGGATGTAAAAATAAAATATGACGGTTTAAATTTTGTTAAAATAAAATAAAAGGTAAATGAAAAATCAAATTCTTTCAATAATTTTATCATAAAAGCGCGTAGGCCTTTTTATTCCAAATCTACCTAACATCAAAAATAATAATAAGTAAATAAAATAAAGGCTGTAGCCCCAATTAATCCAGATTCTTAAAATTCAACACTTTAAATTGAATTTATATTTTAAAACTCAATGAAGCTAATAAACATAATTAAAATAATTTGGCTTAACGGGCTTAAATGTATAAAACTTGCATTTTTATACACAGTATAACGTAATTGATGGTCACAATATATCACAAATATGGCAGTTTACGTGGTACAGCCTGTCACAGAATGTGAAATGAAAACGCGGTGACTTAGTAAGTATGCAAATAGTGAAGAGTCGTTGTAATCATGGATATTGACAAGCACTGTTCAAATGAACGACCTATAATTGCTGTGCAGCCATTACAACGACGATGGATCTTGTTCAAGAGTTACAGATTGATTCTCCTTGCCATTAGAATTAGCGTTGCAGTTGAAAGAAGTGCATGACATGTTTGACATATATTAAAATCTATGTCAGTCACTTCATAGTTATTGTGATGCAAATATTGCAATTGGTGTTAGTTCATTTGAACTATGTATGTGAATGTCAAAATAATTTCATATAAATTTGCATAATGAAAAAGACTTTTCGCTCTCCATGCTCTTGGATTTTAGCATTAACATTTCACATTCCTTTACGTATTGTATTACACAAATTGTTATTTTTGCCATACTCTATCATCTTTTAAAGTTATAGCCACCAGTTCTGTTATACTCTGCATATCTTACATACCGAACTGACACAGTGTGTGTAAAAAGAAGCAAAATTTCAAAGAAATAATCTTAGTAAAATTTTTCAAAGCGCTATTTTGATAGAATTTAAAACACTTTAAGAAAAATTTTTCTTTATTTTATTGTTTAAGCGGGATTTCAGTTCAGATATTTCATAAATTATAGCAGATAATAACATATTTGAGTTTAGTAAATAATTCATAAAGATGGCTGAAAAATTTTTGAAAAAACATTTTGTTAACAATGCTACGAAACATTCTTGTTCAAAAGAACATGTTCAAAAATATATCAGAAAAGCACTGTGAAAGGTAACGCAGTATAACTTGGAAGTGTATCTGAATGCAAATATGAAGTGTTTTCCATTCCAAGTGATGATGTAGATGATCACCATAAATCACATGACTCAATCGACGAAATGACTGCATCTACAGCGAAGACTATTTTAAATTATTACTTATTTATCTTTCTCTCTCTGTTGTTTTTGTTATTCTTGTTATGATAAGTTACAATAGTTTCAGTTGGTGTGTGGGGTTTTACTTATTTAATTCTAAAGTTCTAACTTAGAACGCCACGAACACTAACAAGCGAATAATCGCTCAAGTGTGTGAACAAAGCACGTAAGACTGAAGAAGGGTTCACAACCCTTTATTTTTCAGAATATTTACAAGCAGTTCCTACCTGGAACTTTACACAAAGCCTCCACTTGGACTTGAACTTAAATAATAATAAATTTCAATTAAACTAAACTGTCTTGACTAAGCTATCTGAAAGGTCTACCCGAAGCTATCGGAAATCGAACTAGTTGGCTCCTAAGTATTAATTAAATCGGTGAAGCCAAGCAAGGGCCTAAGGTATAGCCGAGCGTAGTAACTAAGAGAGAAATTAGCCAACGGCAAACTCGTGCTAGTCAAGAAATCAGACTCTCTCTCTAGAAGTCGGTGAAGCAGTGACTTAAGTAGTACTCTTTCTCGTTTGCATTTACTTCATTTCTGAAATTACATTCTGGCAGGAAATTGCAAGCTGAAATTGGAATAAGATAGGAAAGATACAAAGCTTAAAATTACTGATAATAAATTTAGGATAAACCTTACAGGTATGCAATGAATTTTAATCACTTTATAATGTATTTCTCCCGCCTTCTTCGCATGCCTTCGTGGTGTAGTGATCAGCGCGTACTCCAGAGGTCCGTGGTTCGAGTCGCGGCGAGGCATTGCTCATTTTTCATGTCTCCTTCTTCCAAATAAATCCTAATGACTCTACAACTTTCCCAAAATCTTCTGAACAACACGCTGCGCGTTCTGAAATTCAAAACTTACGCTCGTTGTTGATTCTTTAGTCTTTGTTGCAAGACTCCGAAAATACACCTAACTTATTTCTTAGATAGGTGAAGTTGCACTTCTACTTAAAGAACTCATTCGTTTAAATTTATCATACAAGTAGTACACAGATTTTCTGAAGAACAAATGCATTGAAATAAGACATACTGTTTTGATGGATTCTAAGCTTCAGAATGTTATCGTTGGTGGCTTCAGAGAGTCATGTGGCATATAATGACTTCTACGTCATCCAGATAAACACTGGTAAAACCTTCACAAGTGCACTTATGAATCCCTTAAAACGTCATCGCAATATCTGTCATGATGACACTTATTTAATATTTTTTTGAAATTCTCTGCTTCAATTTCTGTTTCATCTGTAGTTATGTTATAAGGTATATCTCCCCCATCCTTAGCGTGCCTTCGTGGCGTAGTGGTCAGCACACTGAGCCGGTATTTCAGAGGTCCGTGGTTCGATTCCCGGCGAAGGAATTGCATATTTTTCATGTCTCCTGCTACTAAATAACCTAATGTCTCTACAGTGGCGTCCGAACTAAAAGGGTTGTGGATAATGACTCTCCACACCCAGGATTTGGCGACTAGGTCCCCTAAAACCCTAGTCGCCCTTTAAAAAGGGGAGTATATAAGGTATATCTCCCACATTCTTAGCGTGCCTTCGTGGTGTAATGGTCAGCACACTGAGCCGGTATTTAAGAGGTCCGTGGTTCGATTCCCGGCGAAGGAATTGCATATTTTTCACCTCTCTTGCTCCGTAATAACCTAATGTCTCTACACTGGCGCTCGAACTAAAAGGGTTGTGGATGATGACTCTCCACACCCAGGATTTGGCGACTAGGTCCCCTAAAACCCTAGTCGCCCTTTAAAAAGGGGAGTATATAAGGTATATCTCCCACATTCTTAGCGTGCCTTCGTGATGTAGTGGTCAGCACACTGAGCCGGTATTTCAGAGGTCCGTGGCTCGATTCCCGGCGAAGGCCTTGCATATTTTTCATGACTCCTGCTTCGAAATAAACCTAATGTCTTTACAATGTAAATATGATAATATTAGCTGAAAGGCTGAATATTGAAATAATGAGTACATACCACATGGACCTTGTCTTTGAACAAATATCCTCCTCTGTTGTGTACAGGACGACAAACGAAGTTGACATTCACTGGAGTAGGTGACACCGTCGTCTCCACACACAGGCGCAAAGACATCGGAGCAGGTTTCGCCACAAAAGCAATAAGCTCGATGAGATGATTCATCCACCAGACACTGCGAACCGTACGTGCATAACATTTTGTCACAGGGATCTAAAAAAACAACTCTGTTGAAAATACGCAATATTTTTAAGATAAAACTCATGAAAATATTTTAATTACATCCTCGTATCCATAATCTTTAAAAGTGAAACTTTTCTTTAAGAGATATATCAAGAGAAAAGAATCTGTAAATCAACTGCTATGACAAGAAAATTGAATTAACCCTTTTTAGTCCAAAGGATCAATTTGCACAGAAGGACAATTAATTTCGTTTTGGCATTTTGCCTTGATTCACTAAAAGCGTTGTTTCACTTTTCAAATTGCTGCCACCAAATATTATCGCCCTGTATTATGTTTAAAGAAATCAAATAATGAAGAGTCTGCATAAACGTATATATGTTTCTCGCACTGTGATAAAAAAGGTACCTAGAGCCATAAAATTTTGAATAGAATATTTCCACCCGAATATAGGCATTTGGAAGGAATTTGGAATATGTTTTATAGTCGATTTCATATTTTCTGAAACGTTGAATGAATTTTTGATTAACAAACTCAAGGATTTCAAAGCGAGCAATGGCAACGTTGTACAGAAAAAACATTTTTATCTCCAGCGCCTGAGACTGTGCATCGGAAATTCTAAAGACATGCTGATTTTAAAATTATTTTGGGATATTGCTCTTGAACTGAATTTTATGGTTTAAGTGCGAAGAACTTGCTATTTAATAAATAAAGGTAACACACAAAATGCTAAAAAAAACGCTCCGTTGAACGTAATTTAAAATCTGAAACCGTTCAGATTTTTGATTTCTATATTATTTTTTTATTATTTATTTAATCAGGCTGGTTGCATAATTGGACTAGCCACAATCCGTAGCATTTTGTTTATTTAATCGGACACAGGACACCTTTTTAAGGAAAGTTAGCTCTTTTCACGTTACGCATGAGGAAAACAGTTAAAGCATCTAAGAAGCCAGCCCACTCATGGGTATTTAAACCTGACTCAAACACCAATGATTGACTTGCATCATAGTTACTTTTAAGCAATCACTACTCACTTTTGAATTGCTACTAATTTGGATTACTACTAATTTTTAAGCAATTTTGCCCTGCTATAAGATACTAGGTAGTTATAGGATTGGCAAAGAGAAAAGCATTCATTATTTCTAAGTTTGAAAGCTTCACGTAATTATGAAAAAGAGAGCTATTTGGGGCCATCCTGTACTTATTTAAAACCAGCGAGTTGAGAAAGATTTCCTGGAAATACTAGGTTCTTGGGTGCCACGAAAATGATAGTTATTAAGATCTCCCTTTCACTTCTACGCAGAAAGTTATATAAATGTTTGACTTTAGCTTATCAAAGCATCATGCTTTAGTAAGTGAAATTCTTAATCCCAGGAGGGCCTTATAGGAATATTGTAATTTATGTTTAGTGCAGCATCTTATTCACATAGTTGAAATCACTTCTAAACAAATTCTTTGTCTTATTTTGAGAAATCTAAATATATTCGTGTGCAAAATTAAGAGAAATTGCAAATTTTGTCTATTTTTACGAAACGTACTCAACCAAAGATATTGAATGTCGAATTCGAAAAGCATGCGCGTGCGTCCTGCGAAGCTATGACAGTGGACAGGATATAAGAGCACGAAAGGTGTTTCACCGATTTGTGTACTCGCATTCCTTCACGACATTCGCCATGTTTCTCGCAAGAGTTGGGTAAATTTTATAAGGTGTCAGGTAAAATGAGTAGCCACGAATATATGGATAACTGAATGAGATGGAGAACTAGCGGTCTACTGTAGACAGGCCAATACAAGCGCAGGCGTCTACAGAGGTCAGTGGAATGCCCACTGTCATCTGCAATTTTTGCAAAAAGTTTCAGGATACTGGATCCATACCGAGAGGATCTGCACAAGGTCGACCAAGATCTCCAACGACGAATAATGATTGTTGTTTGGCTCTTTCAGTGCGACGACAAAGGACTGCTACAGCTTCTCATGGGTCACGTGAGGTCTATGAAGCCGAGTTTCATGGTCTTCAGTTAACCGTAGGCTTCATAAGATAAAGCTTATGCCAGGAGACACGAGTTTGTGCCCCACTGAGTGCAGTATACAAGAGAGCGCGTTTAGAGTGGAGCAGGCAACAAGCGCCTTAGACCAAACTTCAATGGAGCACCAAGCGTTTTATGGATGTGTCGAGATTCAGCCTGGACACTGATTCTTGGCGTACCTGTATCTGGAGAAAGCCTGAAACTCGATACCATCCCTTTCTCATCAAGAAAAAAGATCATTACGGTGGTGGACGTGTAATGATTTGAGCAGGTATTATGTTGAACGACAGCTCACTCTTGCATTTGTTTCACAAAGGCTTCCTGACTGTTATGAGGTATAGAAAGATTTAATTTATAAGAAATTATTATTATTATTATAAGAAATTTTAAGGG
Organism: Stegodyphus mimosarum; assembly: GCA_000611955.2. Classification (NCBI taxonomy): domain Eukaryota; kingdom Metazoa; phylum Arthropoda; class Arachnida; order Araneae; family Eresidae; genus Stegodyphus; species Stegodyphus mimosarum. The sequence goes on along the minus strand of KK121712.1, from coordinate 58,090 downwards.
TCACAGTTGGTCCTGGGCTTCTGTTAATGGACAACACTCGTCCACATAAGGCTCAGCTTGTGGACGATTACCTGAAAAGTGATGATATTTATCGCATGCACTTCCCAGCCAGATCTCCAAGTCATAACCCTATAACATGTCTGAGCATACCTGGGACGTGAAAACTGCCTTGTCGCAGGAGGGGGACTGCCACAGGGACTCCTCAACTGGCTCCTGTCCAGTATGCTGTCATGTTGCGCAATTTATCTAGCTTCAAGAGAGGATGACAATCCTTATTAAACTTGTTTTCAGTTCGACATCGCAAAGCAGATTTTGAATATCCCTGAACCTTTACTGATGCCTACATAAAATGAACACCTTCTTCTGATTCATAAACACCCTTTGAATGGATCATCTGCTTCTCTGTTATAAATGCAAATTCATACCAAATTTCTTTAAAATCTGTCCAGAAGCTTTTGAGAAACCGGATATAATGTGAAAATTTTTTTAATTGTGTTTATTGAGAAACTGTATTTAATAAAAACCTGTCTGGAATCCATATTTATAGAAATAATGCCTGTAGCACCTCGTGCTTGTATGTTTCTAAATTAATAACATATAATTAACACTTCAAATACTTACTTTCAGAGATATTGAAAGACGTAAAATAAATAAAGCTGAATGATTAAAAATAGTTTATCTTTCGTTTGAATTAAATTGCATTAATAACATGAAAACTCTTCTCTTTCATGTTTAATTAAGTTCACTTAGTAGCTTAATTTTATCTGATACCCGCAATTATCATCTATTAAATGTGACGTTAATAAAAATTAAAACATTTCCTAAAAGAAACTCAGTTAACTCAACAAAGGAAATGCGTTTTTCAGAAGTTCTTTCATGTATAACGAATAAAGGATTGTTCAATAAATTTTTTCAAAAATGAATCATAATATTTTTAAATGAGCCATAATAATTTGCATATATTTAGTTGCGTTAAGTAAAGTATCATTCCCTTAAAGAAAAAATGAAAACTTATGTCCAAGCTAAAATATTCATGTATTTTGTTAATTAATGAGATCTTTCGACTATCCTGTATAGCGCTCATCAGACAAGTGTAAAGAAGTAATACATTTCAAATGAATACATAAGTGTCATTACTAATCACTTATTAATAATGACACTTATATACTTCAAATATACAAATTTTGTCTTATTTGTCTTATGAGAACGATAGCTACAAATTGATTATTATTCCCAGGAAACAAAGATTTTCATTTCGTGATATTCAGGGCAGAATGAAATATATCATGGAGGAAAGTAAAATATAAATAAATTATTCTCATAATAATGAGAGGAAAGTAAGCAATTTAGAAGCTCCCCCTCCTCATTTTTAGCACATGCTATGAGAAAAAAAATATGAAAAAAAAGGAGTAATTTAAATTTCAACTGAATGATATTAAATCATATGTAGTAGTACATCATCTGTAGTTTTCTACAGAAGAAATCCAAACAAGATATAAAAGAAGATGTCATGGTTAAATTTTCTAAAATGTGCATATAATTATCCATAACTATTATATGCAATGACGTCTCACATTATGCAATGATCATATTTATTCGTGTTCGCTTGTTCCAAAAATATTAAATAATGTAACGCTAAAATTAAGAAAAAAACTTAATTTTATGCAAAAATAGTTTTTAAATGCCGGATTTCACAAAAGAAAGAGTGGAATACTTTAGTATAATACATTCACTTCCAGAAATTAACTTGAAATAAAAGTGTATTCAACTTTGTGTTTAATCGGTTTAATTAAAGTGTAGCATTAAACCATACACTTAATAAGTTCAAATAAAAATAATTATTTTAAATCATATATTTAATACGCTTATACTACACAATAATTAACAAATTGTAGCTCATTAATAGGAAAATTAACACTATAAAAAATTATTATTATTACTATTAAAAAAATAATGCTTCTCCAAAACTTGATTTACTACACTGGTGAAATAAATTAAGACAATTTCCATATTTTATCGAATTCCATCAAAAGAACTGAACTGAAGGAAAAACCACTGTTTCTAGATAAAAGTGCAAATTTTATACGCCAAATACGTAAGCGTACACGTGTGTGTAGGCGAAGCGAGTAGAAAAACAGGGCTTATAAGCTCGTGGAGGTTAAGACGAATTGCGTTCGCTCGCACTTCTCGGCGAATTTCTTGGTGTTATCTTCCAACAATCGGTTAAATTCACATCGAAACAGTAAAAATGAGTAACCACTAATGTTTAGATGATGAAATGATGTGGTAAATTATGGGGAGGCTAGAGGCAGGCCAATCGCAAGTCTAGATATGCAGAGAGTTTCATTTAACGCCCAGCTTCTTGTGTAACATATGCAAACAGTTCCAGGATACTGGATCCATCGAGAGAAAGGCCTAGGCAAGGTCGTTCAAGAGCCACGACGGCCAGAGAAGATCGCCATTTGTCCATTTTAGCGAGGTGTAACAGAGGGGCTTCTCAGCTCTCTCGGGACCTGTATGCAGCCACAGGAACCCGTGTAACAAGGGTGACTTTTTTAAAAAGACTGAATGAGAGAGGGTTGTTTCCCAGAAGACCGGTTGTTTGCGTCCCACTCACGTCTACGGACAGAAGAGTCCGATTAGCATGGTCAGGCACCATAATGATTGGAGTACGGAGCAATGGGCCACCGTTCTGTTCACTGACGAGTCCCGTTTTAACCTAAACACCTACTCTTACCGTACTTTCATACGGAGAGAACCAAGGACCCGCTACCTACACTCCGATGTCCGCGAAATCAACAATTATGGCGGTGACGGTGTAATGGTCTCGGCAGGCATCATGTTGGATGGCCGCACAGCTCTCCACGTCTATGAGAAAGGCTCTGTGACTGGTGTGAGGTACTGGGATGAGGTCTAGGAGCCTTATGTTTGCCTTTTCCAGGGTGCAATGGGCTCCGAGTTCATCTTAAAGGACGATAACGGGAGGCCACATAGAGTTCTTCTGCTCGACGACTTTCTCAAGAGTAAGGATATTCGCCGGATGGATTGACCAGCCAGATCCCCAGACCTCAACCCTATAGAGCATGTCTGGGACGCTCTGGGGAGGGCAATTGCAACTCGCAACGCCCCTCCGAAAACAATCCAGGAATTGAAAACAGCGTTGCTGAATAAGTGGGACCAATTGCCACAGACATTGATAAACTGCCTTATTTACAGTATGACATCACGCTGCGAGGCCTGTGTGGCTGTAAGAGGGAACTATACCCCTTATTAACCCATTTCTTTTGTGTCTTCTGCAACCTCTGTTTCAGACCTTCAGACTCTCACGAGTGTTACACACGAACATGTGTGTCGATTATAACTGTTAAATGATTATTTTGTTTGTATTATATCAACGTATGTTCGCACCAAATTTTATTAAAATATGTCCGGTAGTTCTGGAGATCGTAGATCAAACATGAAAATTCTCTTAATTTATTTCACCAGTGTATTTCTAAATGCATTGCTGACCTTTTAAACACATTTCTGGCTCTTTATAGAAATAGCTTTTATATTTTTTTGTTGTTCCGTCACTATATTTAATAAATATTAAAACAAATTACTGAAAGTTAAACCCATTTTGCTTATGCAATAAATAATTTTTCTTCTGGGACTTCAAAGTCCCACTGGAATTCAAGAATAAAATAATCTGTAATATACAGCATGCTTTTAAACTTCATATAATGAGTTTTATTGAGACTGTGCTACCTAGTTCTTTATTTAATTTATGCGAAGCAGTATGATAAAATTATTGTAATAATTTAATGTGTTTCAAAATTGAATTTCTAACTTAACCCTCATTCACATAACGGTTTTTGGAGATAATAAAAAAATATTTTTGTTAATGTCATCAATTAAAATAAAAGTTCGCGGTAAAAACTTTTTCGTTTGCTTTCACTGTCTAAATTCTTCAGACTGAAATTTCTAATTTCATGAAAATGAATGAAAAAAGATTTGCAGCTCAATAATTTGCTTGGTTATTATTCAAATCATCCAGGTATAATGATTTCGGTCTTTACAATAACTTCTTTCAATCTCCTCACTAGGATGCAAAAGTGATGCCAGTAGTTAAACCGAAGTTTGTGGATTTTAAGACAGAGCATGTGTATGCTACGTGTTACCATCCTACTGTCTCCGATAGTTGTAATTATTCGGCTTTATGTTATATCGCTGCCGCCACTTTGAATTTGAAGCTCTGGTACAATTACTGAGCCAGTCTCGGGTAATATTTAACTGTGTAGTCTTTGATTGTTGTTCCATGTTTAACTTAAATTTGAACTGTTCTATTGCATCACTGCGAGCTGTGGCTGATATTTTTCTAAAAGAGGGTGCGTTTATCCTCTAAATGAAAAGGTTATATTTTTAAATAAAAAGGTTATTTAAACATTCTCAAGACTTTGAAGTTATTTCAGATATAGAGATAAGTCGCTGTAAGTCTTGGAGTTATTCGACTAATTACCACTTTCAGATTAGGTAAAACACTACAAATTATATGCTAAAATGTTGTCACTACAAATTATGGTAAAATGTTGAAAGTAAAAGTAAATATGAAAAGTAATTTAATATCTCATTCTGATGTAATAGAAAAATCTGGGTCGTATACTGTGGCCTCGAAACGTGACTGTCGTTATTTTTAAGGTAGTTTTGTAAGTAAACTTTCACCAACAAACTTACACCACTTACGAAAGTATGCATTATATCCCGAAGAAATGTTTACATAAAATTCACTGTACACTGCGGAGAAAAAAAGGGAGACAGTTCTATATTTCCCGTTCTACTGGGCCGATTGACGAAATTCAAACTGCGTTTTCCATGTATCGAAAGCGTGACTTAGGATATGCATTACATTTATGTATAGCATAGTTCTAACGTAGGTATTTTGACACAAAATGGGTCTTTTTCTGAAATAACATGCCAATTTTTTTTCCATATTTCGATTCTACTACTCAAATTATGCCTAAATATTAAATTTTTGTAAACTTTGGTGCACAATTTATGGAGAAATTCAAAAATTTAACTTGGTGAATTATTTTCAATTTACACCGAGAATAATTCACTTGGCGAACTTCTTAATACATGGCAACCTATTTTCCTATACCTTCCACTGTGCAGAAGCGGGAAAAAAGTCACATCGTTCCTATCTTTTTATATTGTGCATGAGCGGAAAAAATGTCACATCGTTCCTTCTTTCAAATAATTTTAACAAAGTGCGTAAACCACGTTTTTGTTATTATCGCTTTCAACAAATATGCCAAATTTCAAAAAAGCGCCAATATATAAATTCACGCATATCTTCGGAAATTTTGAATAAAAAGTTCTAATTTTTTCCAGGTATGCTTAGAAATACACCTACTGTAAGTTGATCGTAAAACTTTTATAGGTTATAATTCAAAATATTTTTCGAAAAAATTATCAAAATTATTTAAAAATACAAATTTTAAAAATAAATCATAAAAAATCGGTGAATTTTATTTGGAATGAACCTAAATTTCGAAATATATAAGAAAGAATCAAAAAGGTTTTATAAAGAAAGAGATATTAATAAATACATACCAAATTGAATTAACATTGAGGGGCTAAAATTTTGAGAGCTAATTTTTTAAAACCTACTCGTGCGATTTTTACAAAACTTGGCAGTTTGGCATAATTTGAGTCATAGAATCGAAATATGGAAACAAATTGGCGTGTCATAAAAAGTCCGATTTGGTGCCAAAATACCTCTATTAATTATAGACATGCTGTATTATAAATGCTAGATATACATATTAAAATACCTCTATTAATTATACACATGCTCTATTATAAATGCTATATATAAATCTAATACATATCCTAAGTCGCGCTTTCGAGACATGAGAAAGGCAATTTGAATTTCGTCAATCGGCCCTGTAGAACGGGAGATGTAGACCTGTTCGTTTTTTTTGCGCAGTGTACATATATTTTGGCTTCATTGATAGCAAATTAGAAATATTTTAAATTTGTGCAAGATTATATTTACATCTCTTTAAAAAATGTGGGTTCATATCTAATAGAAGGAGAAATACGACAATGTAGAATTTATAATTTGGCGAAAAATCTACCTTACTTTTGCATAGATTTTAAATAAAACTGTGTCGGTAGCTCTTTTTCTTCGAAAAGCAAAGTATTTATTCAAAATCTAAGTTTGGTCTTTGCCTAATTTTAAGCTATTCATATTTTGATTGGGTAAAGAACCGAATTGATAATCATTTTACAGCAAGATTGGTAATGTTTATAAGTAAAACAATTTATGACAAATTCAAATCAATTTAATTTGAACATTCCATATACACGTCATCATTACTGACGTATATTTATACCTTCACAATGTAAACCTTCTTCGCTTGATGATAGACTTTGATTTCTTCACAAAACAAACATATTTCAAACAACGTAGAATATATTATCTTTACTTAAAGAGTTATGATAGTGTCACTTGCTTTGCCGTAGTTGATAATATAAATAAACTTGAAATCTCTATAAAAATATTTTTCTTCTTTATAAGTTAATAGTAAAGTTAAGAAGGAATTTAAAACTATTGCAAAATCTTTTAGAACTTCCAGCAGACAAGGAAATGAATTCTATTCTTCTAACAAAATACTCTAAAACAACAAATAATAGTTTTTTTCTCCTTCAGTAAACAGAAATTCTAAATTGAGTTAAATTCTGAAGACAAATAAATACATATACTCTAGAATGGATGCCTCCAGCAAAAGTAGATTTCTTTCTACTTCATTCTTTTTTTCGCTTATGAAACTCATTTTCACAATTTCCAGAAGAAATAAATTTAAAAATTTTCAGAACTGTAGGGTTTTCTCTGCCTAATTTATTATATAAAAAGACTGAACTGAGTATAAAAATTGAAAACTATGTTGACAGATAAAAACTGAATATGTAATACATTTTACGCAGTTAGAAGCTGAGTTTTGAAAACATGAAAATTTTCTCTGTAGTGGTATTTACTAAGCAGCCTAGTGTTACGCTAAGGTACAATGGTGCTGCTGGCTTTCCATTTATTTTATTACATTCAAATATTGATAACTACAGAAGCGGGATGAGAACGCATAGAGCAACAAATACTAACCTATTAAAGATAAATAAGGACACTATACTATAAGTTTTGCTCTTGTTTGACGTCACTGACTTCTAATCCGTTCAAAAGCAACTACTTCCTTTCTGCTTTAATTTCTTCCACTTATTTTTTTTTCTGTTTTAATTTCTTCCACCTATCAAGTGACGTTAGCTTTAGTAAGACCCTAACCTCATTTGTTTACTGACCTTGAAGAAAAGTACAATGTATAGGGTGACCCAAAAGTCCGTTAACATTTCAAAATTCAATAATTTATGGAATAATGTAGATAGAGAGATAAAAATTGACACACATGCTTGAAATGACGTAGGGTTTTATTGAAAGAAAAAATGAAAAAACAATATCAATGTATGGCGTTGGGCAGCGGAATGTCAGTGATGCCGCATGAGAATTGTCTATGAAATCAGCAGTACTGAGAGAGGAAATTAGTCCTTTTATGACTTTGTCACTTTTCTAAATCACCTTTGGGTGTTGGTCACGGTTGGATTTATCACATCAATCGTGATCGGACTCTTTTCATCGAGGAAATGCGTGGTTCTGGTATTCAAACTGTCAGTCTAAAGGGTGCGAGAAACACTGATATGTTACCGAATCGCATCATCCCTAGTCTGGCTGATAAACTCCTGTTGGAAGGTATGACTTTTATGCAGTATGGTGTTCCACCCCATATTGTTACACGTGTGAAAGATCTCTTGCACGCATCGTTTGGTGAATATTGCGTTCTGAGCCGCCACTTCCTTCATACTGGTCTCTTAGGCCCCAGATCTCAATCCGTATGATTATTGGTTGTGAGATTACCTGAAATCGCAAGTCAACCGCGATCGTCCGACCTTATTAGGGATGCTAGAAGACATCATCTGGCGGCAATTTCTCACTGTATGCACAGATATGCTCTACAGTGCTTCCCAACATTGCCCCTCGACTACAGATATTGGTCATGAATGACAGCCGACATGCTGAACATTTATTATAAATGGCACAGTCTTTCTTCAAAATCAATTGTTAAGATAATTTTTGCTTTTGTTATCATATGAAACGCCATCTGTTGACCACTTTAATCATCCCTTTTTTTAAATAAAACTCCATGACATTTCAAGCATATGTGTTAGTTTTTACCTCTATACTTACATTATTCAGTGAATTACTGAGTTTCAAATATTAATGGGTTTTGGGGTCACCCTCTATTGTGGATTTATTTCAAGGTCGATTTTAACTACGTTACCTTTCTTCTGAAGAAGTATGCCGTTTAATTTTATCCTGCAATGTTTTCTGTGTCTTTTCTAATTAACTTAGCTATGTCAACAGGAAATCCTTTTCATGCCAACTATGCTTTGTTATCAAATACAATATCAACACATCGTCAAAAAAGACTCCAAATTTAATTTTAGCTGATTACGCTACTGCTGTTAATATAAAATCTCAATCACTCAAATTCAACTGAAATTATCAAAATATATTTATTTTCTTCACAGCCATTACGAATTCTAGTGCATGAAAATCCAAAACTAAAGTTGAACTGATAATTGCAACGGCAGGAATGTAAAGATGATTTCAATTTAAGCTGCATAAGTATGCACAAAATCGTACCTTATCTCTGATTTTTTTTGCTTTGTTCGTTTGATTGTTTTCCCTTACTGGTTATGATGTATGATTTGACTCCAGCTTCTTCCGCTGCAATACTGAATTTCTCTGATTCGTCAGAATTAAGATCATAAACGCAATTAAGTATTTAACTGCAGCCGAACCTTCTTTGTAAGAATTAAATATTAAACTAACTTTTTTGCTTCTTTTTCGCATTCAGTACCAATATATGCTGGCAGTTTATGGGTTTACCGTTCAAGAGCCGTGGATTTCACCCGATAAGATAAACAATTACCTTTTTGTGGTTGTTAATTTATGCCTATCCCATATGTGGTTGAATAAGTGTTAAAAAAAGAAGACTCGTAAATAGATTAACATAAACAGAGTAACAATTACCTAGACATAGGCTTGGAAACATTATTCTTCTCAAACTAGGAAACTAGGAAATAAATTTATGCTCATCTAGCTTTCGCCTTTATTAACTACTCAGTAAGTTTTTTTGTATCACATACATCGGTAGTTCGTCTGAGTATTGATTATACGTATAATGAACAAAAACAAAATGGGACAGTTCTATATCTCCCATTCTAATGGGCCAGTTGACGAAATTCAAATTGCGTTGTTCATCAATCAAAAGTGCGACTTAGGATATATATTAGATTCATATATAGCACTGTTCTAACATACGCATTTGGACACAAAATGGGACTTTTTCTGAAATAACATACCAGTTTTTTCCATATTTCGATTCTATGACTCAAACTATGCCTAAATATTAAATTTCGTAAAATTCGGTACGAAATTTATGGAGAACTTCAAAAGTTTAACTTGGTGATTTTTTTTCAGTTTGTGCCAAGAATAATTCTCTTGGCAAACTTTTTAAATACATGGCAACCTATTTTCTTATCAATCTTACCTATTTCTTATCCCTTCCATTGTGAATGAGCGAAAAAATAGTCACATCGTTCCTACTTTCAAATAATTTTAACAAAGTGCGTAAACCACATTTTCGTTATTATCGCTTTCAACAACTATGCCAAATTTCAAAACGCGCCAATACATAAATTCACGTATATCTTCGGACATTTTAAATAAAAGTCTCCAATTTTTTGCATGTATGCTTAGAAACACATTTACTTTAAGATGATTGTAAAACTTTTATAGGTCATAATTCAAATTTTTTTCCAAAAATTTATAAAAATTATTTTAAAATACAAATTTTAAAAATAAAACATAAAAAATGGTTGAAATTTTATTTGGAATGAACCTTAATTTCCAACTGTGAAAGAAGAATTAAAGTAAGTGTAACTAACAAAAAGATATTAATAAATGCATACCAAACAGAATTAACACTGAGGAGCTGAAATTTTGAGAGCTCATTTTTTAAAAACTACTCGTGCGATTTTTACAAAACTTGGCAGTTAGGCATAATTTGAGTCGTAGAATCGAAACATGGAAAACACTGGCATGTCATATCAGAAAAAGTCCGATTTTGTGTTAAAATAGTTGTATTGGAACAATGCTATATATAAATCTAATACATAGCCTAAGTCGCGCTTTCGAGACATGGAAAAAGCAATTTGAATTTCATCAATCGGCCCAGTAGAACGGAAGATACTGAAGTGCTTTTTTTTTTTTTTTCGCAGTGTACATGTAGATTTTATATGAAATACAGACCGATGTTCCTTGGGCGCTGTAGAAGACCAACTATCTCCTATCTCGCTAATTTATTTTTACACATCTCTTTCTTGAAAAACTGCCATAAATGCTTGAAAAGACAAAGGTAGAGTGAATGAGGGACTTAATCTATGAATAAATTCTGTCTTGTAGAAAATATATAATGATTAAGCGTATGGTCTGTAATTGAACAAGATCTTTGCAGAAGAAGGAATCTTGCTGTAAATAAGATCGAACTAGTGAAGGCATCAAATGCCGTTACAAAATTCGTCTGCTACTTCTGTGCGTTGGTATTCCCATCACGTGAATCTATGATACCAGAAAAAGAATTTTAAACTTCATAGGCGGGAGACTCTGTTTCCTGCTTCGTACATGGGTGGCGAAAATAAACCTGGAATGGGAAATGTGAATTTTATGAAATTAAATTTTCATTTGTAAATTAAAAGTAAAACTGCTGTTCACAGGAGATGTTGGAAATGGCCACTGCTGAAAATGATGCAGCACTTGCTCCATTTATGAAACTATAAAACACGCATAGCAACTCTGCCTGAATACGATTGCGCTTCCTCAATATGAGTTTTCTGCGAATTATGCTTCGCATAAAATTCATCAATGAACAAGGGCTGTTTTATTGTTAACACCATTTTGTATTTTATTTGCGTAAAGGTCACCAAAATGAAATCTTTTCTAAAAGTGCTGGAAACCAAAAGTTGTTGCATCCAGACATGACGAAGCAAAATTCTCTTTGAAAGTATCAAAACGTTTTTACAATAGATTTCTTCAAATTGTGTTTCCAAGCTTCTAGCTGTACCAGACGCATCAGTAACCGAGTGGTAAAGACTCCTGAATAGCAGTAATTCCTTGGCAGAATTCCCTAGTAAACTTAGCAGAATAGTGGATTTGTTGCCAATCTAGAGAAACTAAGCTTCACATAAGATAATGCCTTCTTTTATTATTGCGAATTAAATCATGCTTAATCCATTCCGGAATTTCTTCGAGGAAATAAGTGTTTAAGATTTACTTTGTAATTCTTAATATAAATATTTTGAGTTTTTATGTATTTTTCCTTGTCGCGAAGTGAGAACTTAATTAATTGAATGAGAAATACTGAATCGTCTGTGAAAAACAGTTTCTTTTTTTTTTTGTTTGTTTAATTTCTTTTATATATCGTTTTAGTTTTATTATAGTATTTGAATAGAGCATGTGGCAACAATTAGATAATTCTTCAGATGATATAATTTTTGTGCATTCTGAGTTATAACCTGAATAAGATGTAGTGTTGTTAAGTGAACGTACCGTAAGTATCGCTATGGTAAACATACATAGTGAATTTTAGAGTTCACATATTCTACTGTGGTTTATGCGCTATCGACGAAGTAGATTTCAATCCAATAAGTTTTTTTGATAATTTCAACCCAATAAGTTTAATTCATTCAATCCAATAAGTTTAATTGCAAGAACAGGTGTATAATTTAATATTCCGTATATGAAAGTCATGTGGTGTATACATCAGGTTTATTTTTTACTTTTGTGAAAGCCATTTGTCAACTGCTCTGAACTGCCGCAGAAAAATTACTTGAAAACATTGCCTGCAATTTTCTGGATAGAAGACATAGTTGTTGTATACACATTTGTGTACGTTGGTAGAAAATACCGTCAATAAATTATATTACTCACGAAATGTAGTAAAATACTAAGAAGTCCGATCTGATGTATAGATTTAACACGATGCCGAGTGATAAGCATTTTTATTACAAGAACTTCTTATTTTTCTAGTTAAAATCGACATTTTGTTTCATATATCTCAAACAGCTAAAATGCATCAACAAATCTGCATGAAGTTTGTACACATTATTTGACAAGATAAATGGAATCACAAAGGGTAAAAAAATTTTCAAGAATCCTGGCATTTGTTATTTCATTCACTTATGATTTGGTTTTTCTATTGGCGTTGCAAAAAGTTACAAAGAACTAAACAGAGGTTACAAACAATAGAACTAAGAACAAAAAAACCGAATTCATTGCCTAAGGAGAGCTCTTGCCTCCCACCATCTCGACTCCCCTGTAAGACCGCGAAGAGCCTCACACCGAAGCAGGTGGCCTCTTCCCACTTCTTCTCCAGAATTACAAAGTGGGCAAATGAAATTTGAAAAAGCAATTTGAATTTCATCAATCGGCCCAGTAGAACGGAAGATACTGAAGTGCATTTCTTTTGCGCAGTGTACATGTAGATTTTATATGAAATACAGACCGATGTTCCTTGGGCGCTGTAGAAGACCAACTATCTGGCTAATTTGTTTTTACACGGCTCTTTCTTGAGAAACTGCCATAAATTCTTAAAAAGACAAAAGTAGGGTGAGTGAGGAACTTAATCTTTAAATTAGATTCTATCTACTAGGAAATACATAATGATTAAGCGTATGGTCTGTAATTGGACAAGATCTGATGCAGGTGGGCGCTAAGGCAATCATGTCTTGTAGACAGACGGAAAGTCGCAACTGCATTGCGTCTTGGGAATAAGAGAAGGCCTTAGCGTTCTCCAACTCTTTAACGCTGTACAAGTCTGAAGATCTCGTAAGATATTTGACGTAAATAAACTTTTTAAAAACTGTTTAATCCCCCAATAAGAAATGGCTGTATTGGGATGTTGTAGTAAGCTGGCACGTCTTTTTGCAAGGAAGTTCGCTTGCTCATTGCCTCGAAGGCCTTAATTTGTATTTGGAGACAGATTTATTTCCCCTTGAAAGTGAGAGTTTTCAATAATTCTTCACATTGAAAAATTTCAGGTGTTAATGGGTGTTCAACAGAACTAGCTGATTGAATGTTTGCGTGAGAATCAGAAAAAATGACTGCCTTTGTAAAGTTGTAATGAAGAGCTAATAATTGCTGGAGGCTGTACAGATGGCCACTACTTCACCATCAAAGGAGGTACTAATGTATCCTGTAGGGGCTTAGAAAGAAAAAAAATTCAAAAACACACCAGCTCCAAGCTTAAAATGACAGTCAAACTGAAAATCATCAGCAAAAATGTGCAGCCATTGAATAAGTTCATATCTAGTCGCAATGGTCTCCAAAGAGAGGCATTTCAAAATGCTTGGTGCAACATCTCTCTTTCTATAGATTGTTTCCCCTAGGTCTAGCCTTACTTCGACATTAATTACCTCCAAAGGGCTTCTGGTTATAACAGAGGTTGTATATTACTTGGAATCTCAAGGTCTTTCTTCATGTTCAGGACTTTTTTAATAAATCCATATTGGGTTTTTAATTTTCTAGGCTTGATTACGTAGTCCCTCCACTAAGGATCCTCCATCCACAGTAACTTTTCATAGAGAACCAAGGCCCTCATTTTCATAATATCCTAGAAGGGTTTATCTCTTGTCAACAATAATATCGCATTGTGCGGACTTCACATCTCCTGTAATCAAGCGAAGAGCTTGGTTTTGCATCACTTCAAGTTTATTAACCACCGATTGTGGGGCAGTTATGACAGCTTCACAATAATACGACATTAAAGGCAGGATACAAGTATTAAATTTAAAGAATGGACAGAGCACACCCCCAAATATCCTGCTAGACGCTTAAAATACTGAGTCTATTTGAAACAAGTTCGGTAAGCTTCTTAACATGAACTTTCCAAATTAATTTATTATCAAAAGTCATTCCCAGATAAGTAAAGTCCGTGTTGGTAATTAAAGTATCTTGGTGCCTTAACTCTTGGCGAAAAATTTCATCGGTCAGAGAAAACGACTGTGAAGCTGTCTTTTCCAAATTTATAGTCATATTATTTTCGTTACACCAATTCGAAAGTATCTGCAGGGCCTTATTTAATCGGCTTTCAATAAGGCTTTTTGCACCATGTTTTGAAGCTTCGGTCCAAATTACCAAATCATCAGCAAATGGTAGAAAATGAATACCAGGTGTTGATTTAAGAGAAGAAACTAGATCTTTGATATATCTATTAAACAAAGTTGTAGCTACTGACTGCTCACTGAGAAAGTCCAGTTTGTAAATTAAAACATTTGGAGAAGTAATGTTCAAATATTACTCTGCATGTCCTCTGGCTTGTAATCCAATTAAATAATTTTGATGAAACACCAATACTGAGGAGCTTCTGGTAGAGCTTTTTCCTCCAGACAGAATCCTAAGCAACCTTAAAGTCAATATAAATAGTTGTCAAAATGTTTCTGTCATCCAAAGCATCATTAATAAATTAGCTGAATTTTGTCACCCGGTCACGCGTTGACCTATTCCTTCGGAAACCAGCCTGTTCTAACCTCTTAAATACCCTGTTCCTTAAGATAGCAGTTCAAACGGTTTACCACAAATCTTTCCATAGTTTTCGCAACAATACTCGTAAGCGAAATGGGCTTATAGCTGTTCAGCTGTCCGGGGTACTTATTTTTCTTTAGGACTGGAATAATAATAGCTTATTTCTAGCTAACCAATTTTAAAACTCTGGATACAATCATAAAATTAAGCAAATGGCGGTTTAAATGGTATGAATCTGGAGTCTTTTTCAAACACTAACGCTGTTATCAAAGTAAGTTCCAAAATAGATAAACGATTTGTTTTTACTTGCTCACTGATAGTAAATACCTAACCAGCTTATCTAGTGTCGAACTCCGCAAAATATTGATTATCAGCCCATATTCTGTTGCTAGGGTTAAACACATTGTCTGACTAGGATTTATAGGATTATCCACAGGTGTAACATAGAAATAGTTTAATTATCCTCACTAAGCCACCTTGGCTTAGTGAGGAGAATTAAACAGACATCTCTGTTGCTGTTGTTGTTGACTGATGCTCACTTATCTGACCTATTGTTAGCCCAAGCCGACGAAATTCCTCGAGGCAAGGAACAGTCTTGAGAACCTTACAGGTGACAGAGTAACTTCTTTCAGTTCCTCCCGCCAGTTTTGATGAAGAGCACCCCTGGAGGAAGGGTCCGAGTGTCTTCCAACCCCCCTCTTCCCCTACTATCAACCTCTCGAAAGGACTTTTGGCTCGCCGCACGGACATTATACATTAACAAATATCCATGCTTTCTCCTGGATTCGAACCCGGGCCCTACGGCACGGCAGTCAGCAAGACTAACCTGCGAATTCAGTCAGAATTCCACTGGAAGTTATTCAGTCATCAGGTTCATTGTGCATCATGTAGGGCATTCGAAACAGAGGATGGTTGATCATAATTATATGCATGCAATTTCAAAAATTCTCAAAATAAAGCGAAGAATTTACAAAAGCAATCTCAACACTATGAGCGGATGGTTCTCTAAATATGAAATCTCAGTACTTTTGCAAAAACAAATTGTATTCTAGAACTAAAAGTAATTAATTGCATAATTGTATAATAATTAATTGTATTAAATATAGTGATTCTAGAATCGCATTCTAGAATTTAAAGCATTAATTGTAAGTGTTTTAAAAAATTTACTAACTTACACCACTTTTATATCTGTCACATAATAAAGTGATACGCATAAAAGTCACTTTATATATTTTATGCATAACTTAAATTCATATGCTTGAATGCGTCTTTACTCGTAATTTAAAACGCGTTTAGTTTGCATGTTTCCATTTGATAACTGTAAATATTGGCTGCAATATTGTAGTTGATAAAGTTGCTTTTAACGCATTACAGTACGCGTCTTTTTCGGTGAAGAAATTACTCTCCCCTAAGGCTGAAGTTTAAACTGAAAGGCTGCTAACCTGTTCCTTGAAAGGCATTTAGGCTTAACTGCAAAGAAAGTTTCATACACTCAGATTTAAAAAAACATTGTGCAATAGCTGTAATTTATGCATAAAAATATAAAAGAAATGCAGAATGGAATAGAAACTAGACACAACTGAGAAAACTGGTTTTTAATTTGATTAAAATGTTGTCAGTGTGCATTTGTGAAACAAAGTTTGCTGACTAATTATTCATCTAAAAATTGAGTTGGATATTTAAACATTTTTTTCAATTAAAATGAATTCTTATTATGATGGATTAAGCTACTTATTAGTATTTCACAAGTAGTTTCACTCATAACCCAAACCGCAATTTTATTTCTTATTGAGAAAATCCTGACTTGTTGAAAAAAGTATCTTAATGTTTTTGATAAAAGTACAACTTGTTATATTGTATAATATTCTGAAGAAACTCATACGAGTTGCATAAAGAATTAACAGCTAACATTTCATTTATTTAAAAGGTAAACATTTACATCATTCAAGATCTAAGGTATTTCTTCCGCCTTCTTAGCATGCCTTCGTGGTGAAATGGTCAGCACGCTCGGCGTGTGTTCGAGAGGTCCGAGTCCCGGCGAGGGTATTGCTTATTGTTCATATCGCCTGCTTTCAAAAAATACCTAATGTCTATACAATTGCGCCCGAACTAAAAAGGATGGTGAGTGATGATTCTCCATCACCCGGATTTGGCGACTGGGTCCCCTAATCTCCAGTCACCCTTTAAAAGGGGGAGTATATAAGGTATTTCTCCCGCCTTCTTAGTATGCTTTCGTAGTGTAATGGCCAGCACACTCGGTGCGTATTCGAGAGGTCCGAGGTTCGAGTCCTGGAGAGGGCGTTGCTCATTTTTCATGACTCCTGCTTCCAAATAACTTAATGTCTCTACAAAGATTACCTTCTGCTATACTGAGGCAACGTTCACATAAATGGAAACCATAATTGAAAGAATTAAAGATAATCTGGCACAGGAAATATGTCTTTATCTAAATTATCTTAAATTATGTTTAAAATCAACAATTGCACGTATTTTTGTTTTGATACATAGAAAATACACAAACTGTTTGTGAAACACTTTCGTTTTTTAAAATCTTTCAAAGAATGTTAAAAAACGAAGCAAAATACATCCTCCTTCTTCAGTAAAAGTGATCTAGGCAATTAAATATGATCACTACTTCTTAGTATCCTTCAAGCAAAGCTAATTTTGCAAACAGCCAACACAGACATCGTCTATAAATCCCTGACTGTAATAAGCATTACCGTTTGTGTGAACATTTACTTAAGTAGTGTTGATTTTCCTCGTATGCGTTATGGCAACTATGATTTAGATTTCTGCTTCTAAAGTCCGACAGGTGCATTTGAAATTATCAGTTTTCATAGCATATTGGATGTTTACATAAGCTTTGAACATATTCAGGACATTTCCCATTGTTCAGATATGTTTACATGCTTATAATTCATATTGTAATACATTGGTGTAGGTAGTTATGATAGCAATAATTGAGCATCCGTTTAACTCTACAAATTCAATAAACATGAGTTACTAAATGCTTCCAAATTTGCATAAGAATTACAAATAGAAGATACCTTAAAATAGTAAATTTAACTTCCCATTCGTCATGGTTATAACAGCATTATATATGTTGTTCAACACCAGTTGTGAGAAATGGAATGTAATTTGTTATAATTACTTATTTACATTAACGACAAATAGTTAAAAACCAACGGTATTCAAGTTACGCGCGTTAAGTAGAAATTTCGGTATATTTTAAATATGGATTCACGTTCGCGAGTCGAAATTTCAATAAGATTTAAATGCAAAATGGATAATTTAACATCCTCCTTGCCACGACTAACTTTCAGTTAAAATGACAGAATGGGAATTCCTTATATATTTCGCTCTTTATACTTTATATAGCAGTTTCTAAATTATTCATGCTGCATTCAAAGATATGTATGTGAGCATCACGGGAATTATCTATGCTCACTTTTATCAAAACATCAAGCAAAGTGCCGTGGATGAAACATCGTCCTAGACAGCATAGTGGTTAGGCTAAGTTCTAGTTCGAATTCCAGAGTAAGCGTTCGAATCCCGCAAAAGGCTTAGTTATTGGTGCATGTCATTCTATCTCTTTGGTGCGCGTAATATCAGTCTACCCCTGTGGTGCATCCTAGTCACACTGTTAGTGATGAGGCGACAAAGTGACCAACGGTTTAGATCTTTCATGATAAATGCTTCAGGGGCAGGAGTCCGTCCATTTGAAAAAAAAGTCAAAGGCTTAACGAAATTTCCGTAGCAAAAGCTAACTAATTTTTATACTGTTTCCCCGTTTGGTTAAGAATATTGACATGGAGATAAAACTTGGATACGTTTCTTTAAAATTTGCCCAAACAAACTACCTGCCACATGTCTACGCAGGCTTTAATGGTTAAATATGTGTCGGAATGAGCCCATTCCTGTCCGAAAGATTTGTTAACCTCGTCCTTTATTACTAGAAGCATATGATTACAAACACAAAATGTAAAAAAAATGAAATACTATGTATAATATTTACGTATTTACGAAAGAGCAGTAAAACATGCTATGGAGTCCACAGCTGTAACTGCTATTGGTCAATTATAATCGTCGTTTGAGTCTTTCATAATTTGTTGCAGCCCGATGACGAATTTGGCATTATAGTACAGCTGTTTGGAGGAAGAAGCCTGGATGAATCTTGGCAAATATTTCGTTGTTGTATTCAAGAGACGTGGACATAACTAAGCGAACATTCGAAAGACGTGGACATGACGTGGATTGGCAAGTATTTAGAGTCGGCAGTTTCTGTTGGTGCGCCTCAGCCGCATCCTAGATCCCTCGGTAAGAATCATTTAGAATAAAGCGGGAACTTACCATGAATTGAAATGAAATCGGGGATCGAAAATATGAGGAAAGCCATTTTGCTTCGTTTTGACGAGATTCGGGGAACAGCCTTTCTGTCTCTGCTTTATCCAGATAATTTGCCACATGTTAAAAATTTGATTGAGGATTCTGTGTTTGATTCTTACTCTAGAGACTGAAAATATGTCTATTATATTTGTTTGATGCATCTCTGGATGCACATTTTTCAGCTTTTTCCTCTACAATTCCTGTATGTCCTCGTATCCATTTGAATGTGACTGAATTCCTGTGGCTCACCACATTAATAATCTTAGCAAGTACTCTGTTCTCACTGAGCACTCATAATTTACATCAATGTAAGACCCGTCTTCGGTATAAAGATGCTCCCAACTGAGCGATTATTTTCATTTGTCCCATGAAAAGAGATAAACCGATGTATTTATAACACTAAACAATCTGCGCAAGGAAAGATTATAAATCGTCTTAAATATGCCGACTCATCTAGAGATCAGTAAACGAATGTAAGTACGAAAATCAAGGATAAAATCAGACATGGCCACCTAGTTTTGCCGAAGGATCGCAGCTTCCGCAGTACATCAGTTGTATGCCAACACAAGACACTTACCTTAAGCTAACAGCACTTTTATGCAAGTTCTAAATTTTTAGCCTCCTTGTACGAAGTAAAGGAAGTATTGTAATCACGAAACATTCCAGGTACCATATTTTAACGAAAATATCCATTTTGACCGGTATTGAATGCAATTAAAGCTGTTTTTGCGTGACAGCTGTATGTAAGGATAGAATAAAGTACTCTTTTCCCCAAAACGAATTATAAAATTGATTTAAAATGCAGGAGAGATTTTTTCGTGGCTTCAATACGTATGTATGCATATATCTCGCGTAATTTAAAAACTAGTAGCCTCAGAAAGTTACAATTTTGTATATATGACTGCTATAATATGTAGCTGTGCATCTCCCTTTTTGGTTGCAATCGGTCGCACCAAAAGTATACGCAATTTGTTACTCGGCTCGGTGAACTCAGTTTTTTTTATTCTTATATGTTGCTAAATTGCGCATTTGGTGATCAAAATGATTGAATTATGTTGTTCTTATCTTCTGGTTAAGGTTTTTATGCCTTTAGTTAACCTGCTTGCAATAATTGTAGAATTAACAACAATTTAAAAGTTGTTTAAGTGCGGTTAAGACTAATTTTTATTTACCATAAGAGCCATATTTGTTTACATTTGAAACTAAGAATAGTGGATTTGTTGCCAATCTAGAGAAACTGAGCTTCGCAACAAAAAAGATAACTCCTTCTTTTATTATTGCGAATTAAGTCGTGATTAATCCATTCTAGTTGTTAAATTAAAGTTATTAAATTATCCCATAGATTGACTCATTATAGCGTCCACAACCGATTAAGTTAGTTTCTACACCTTTGGTGTCTTTTTGCCGTGTAAGATCAAAAGTAAACTTTCAATTTTCTGCACAGAAAAATCTGCCTTCTGGGCCGCTGGCCTAATTGCTTGTTTTTGCGTGGAAACTCTAATTTTAATTGTAGAAGTTGTTCTTTAAATTGTTTTAACTGTGTTTATGTTTTATATTTTTCAATACTTAATAAAAATATTTTGACGTTTTTACGTATTTTTGCTTTGTTGCGAAGTGAGAACTGAATTAATTTAATGAGAAATGTATGTCTAATGAAATTCGGAAAAATAAGTTTAAATGAAATGCAGGAAAAATGCGTATGAATTAATATTCCGTACAAGGAAGTCATATGGCGTATATATCAGATTTGTTACAATAGTGCGAGCTTAGATTTTTAAATCCAGAGATTTGTATGATGATACCTACACCATTATGTAAGAACAGCTATTTTGCAAAAGCTACAGTGTTTTATTTCATCATGCGCTTTATAAATTAATCAGATTGGCAAACTATATGTGATGCGATTTTATAATTCAAAGGCTGCTGAAATGCAGAGAGTGTTTACAAATTTTCAGAAAGATTTCCATGAAGAATTTTAAAAAATATCTTTAAATAAATATTTCTGGAACAGCTTATTATTTGAAATGAGAAATATTTTCTACCACTTTTAAATTTATTCTTCTTTCAAAATGTCACATCTAAACAAGGTGTATATTAAAGGATATGCTTTTGTGGTTACCGAAGAGAAGTATTCCTATTCTTTAGTGCAAAAAGCTTGTGAAATGCATGGTAATAAAATTTCTGAGGGCAAAACAAGCTAAGTCTTTAATCGAAAAGGTAAAAACCTTCAATCATTACTTCTGCATGGAAAGAAGACTCCAAACGAATACCCGAAAAGATAAAGCGTTGTTTCTAATATTTTTAAAGTTAAATCGTTAGTAACGAGAGGCTGACGCACAAATCAATTACAGAGACTTACTTCTGAAGAAACAATAAATAAAGTAATAAACCAAGATTTACAAATTAAAAAAGGTAAAACCCACAATATTATGCATAAATCTGGTTCTGTCAATGCAAAGAAAGTTTCAGTGAGGGTTTATAACTGCCGCAGGATTCCCTTACAAAAGGAAATGAAAAATAAGATGAGTGGAGAAAGACGTTAAAATCATTATAATGTACTATCAAGTGAAAGTTTTACCCTGATATTTACAAAAGAAATTCCGTTTCCTTATCCCAGTCAGTTTCAAAGAGTTGCAGCTTCATCGAAGAAAAGGAAAAAATCATATCTCAAAAGGTACTACCGCATTTATTGAAAAAATTCATGTTGATACAGGTATTGCATCTATACCTTTTCAACGTATTCCTTGAACTATTGGGGACCTTTAGTACATTAAAAAGAGCTCTTTCTAAGCTCCCCACGATTAATGAAAATCAGTAGAAAAGGAATAGAAATTAATACCCATAGAAATTTTATCGAAAGTCAATCTGTGATGGAAATCCCGATGCAGACTTAGACCCCCAAAAAGTGCTTCAGACCAAACATTAACCAAAAACATTCTTTACCTTTTTAACATTAACTAAACGGTTCGAAATGGCTCTTAAAATGTGTAACGCTCTCTGTGGCTTCAATCTGTTCGAACTTTACAATAAACGAATCCTTCGTGAGAAAGAATGGACAAACATAATCAAAATACAAGGTGTTTATAAAGTCCCGGACCCATTTTGATGTTTAATAACTCATAAAATAATGAAGATATAAGCAAACTTATGGCATTTATTGATGGACTAACTTATATATTTTCTTTTTCAGGTTTGAATAGCTTTACTTTTGTAAATATCGTCTGTGCGTGTGGTTAATTTCAGATAATTTCATTTTCCAGTCTAAATATCTGCACTTTTCTAAATATCGTCTGCTTATTAATTGCATTTTTCTCTCTTTTGTTTTTGGCAACTATTGCAATGTTATGATTACTTTTGATGTGTTTGTTCTAGTACTTTTGTATGTGATGTTTTATTCGACCGGATATTAAGAAGAATGCATACACCACAAAAGATGGATTGGGCGAGGAGGTCCAATTCCTTGGCCATCCAGATCACCTGATATAACGCCGCTGGACTTTTTCCTTTGGGGATTTGTAAAGGACAACGTTTACAGGAGGAGAGTGTTGAACATTGATGACCTAAAAGCCAAAATTACAACCGCAATAGCCTCTGTGTATGCCGACATGCTTGTCGGTACCTGCCGTGAAATTGAATATCGACTTGATATTCTCTGTGCGACGAAGGGGGCATACGTGGACGTTCATTGACAAGGGTCATGAACGTTTTTGAGTCTATCTAACCGTTTGCGTTTTTACTTTTAATCTATCTTTATTATTTTATGAGTTATTAAACATCAAAATGGGTCCGGAACTTTATAAAAACCCAGTATTATGTATTATTAATTTAAAATACACAGTCCAGTCACATTAATGTAACCACCACGTACTTTCCATGTCAGAGTTAAATAACCAATCACAGAAGGCAGGTGGCAGCACAGTGCAGTTGAGCGTATATAAAGGGTGTGTGAGGGCTTCGGAAAACATTTCAATCGTTGGCGTAATGCAGAAACGAAGCGATTTATCCGACTTCCAAAAGGGCATGATCATTGGCTTTCGGGCCAAGGGTGGAAGCATTTCCGAAACGGCTGAGTTTGTGAACTGTTCGCGTGCCGCCGTGGTAAAAGTGTACCGTGCATGGCAAAATGGGACTGTCCAAAATCAGCGACGTGGCAAATGTGGTGCACCACGGGCCATAGATGACAGAGGCGAACGACGGTTGCGGAGATGCGTTCGGGCAGATAGACGGGCTACCGTTGAGCAACTGACCACCAAAATGAACCAAGGGGCTACCAAAAGTGTCTCCCAAAGTACTATTCAGCGAACATTGCTGCGTCTGGGCCTCCGAAGCAGACGCCTGGTTCGTGCACCTATGCTGACTGCTGTTCATCGACGGCGAAGGCTAGAATTTGCACGCCAGTACAGCAGCTGGACGTCCACTGAGTGGCGACAGGTTGCGTTTTCGGATGAATCGCGTTTTATGCTCCATCGGACAGATGGACGTTGGCGTATAAGGCGTGAAACCTCTGAAAGGAACCACCCTGCAACCATTGCCGGAACGGTCCAAGCTGGAGGCGGGAGCATTATGGTCTGGGGAATGTTTTCCTGGCATTCTCTAGGTTCACTGATCATTGTGGAAGGCACAATGGATCAATACAAGTACGCATCTGTCCTTGCGGACCATGTTCACCCCTACATGCGCATTGTTTTTCCTCAGGATGATGGCATCTTCCAGCAGGACAATGCGAGGTGCCATACAGCTGCCAGTGTACGTGCGTGGTTCGAAGAGCACCAGGATGAGTTTACCGTCCTCCCCTGGCCAGCAAACTCACCTGACTTAAACCCAATCGAGCATCTGTGGGACCATCTCGATCGAGTTGTTCGCGCCATGGATCCTCAACCGCGTAATCTAGCGCAGCTGGCCACGGCATTAGAGTCGGCATGGCTCAACATCCCAGAGAACACCTTCAGGGACCTATGTGACTCTCTTGCTGCACGTCTCGCAGCAGTCCGCTCTGCGAAAGGTGGTTATTCTGGCTTTTGACAGATGGTCACATTAATGTGACTGGACTGTGTATTTCAAATGGTTTCATCCTTTAAGACTTGAGTGTTCACAGAATGGGGAGCAATAAGCTAGTTGCTCATCATGGACTCGTTGTCAGAAAATCAGTTTTTTGAGGAAGTAATTTTGAAAATTTCCATTTGAAAATTTTTGGAGGTTATTTCTTCTCCTCCTCATAGATTTCTTTTGATCTTAAGTCTTACATTTGGTTTCTATACTACGTTCTCAGAATGCATTTCGCAGTCTATGAAATCATTTCAAGTTTTATTGCTCTCCTGATTTGTTTACCAGTGTTGGTAGTAAAAATGTTTCATTGTGTTTGTTTGTTAATTCTTCCGAACCTTGTGAAATGCATGTAATTAATTAAAATACTTCGCTTGCCCGATCCTTGATATTTATTATTAAATACGAAAAGCCAACTTGATTCTGTGAGCGTGCAAACTGCGAATTACTTTAGATAATTTCTCTCACTCAATAAGTATGTTATTGAACATGAGCATTTTCTAAGATAAAATGTTGCAGATGTTTAAAATTATTTTGTAGTTTATCTTAACTGTTATAAATGCTCTCTAGCTTAATCTCCGTAAAAACTAATATTTATGAAGAAAAAAAAGTAATGTGTTGAGTTCAAGAATGAAAACATTCCGTAGCATTTAATAAAAATCATTACATTCAAATGTATATTTCAAGAAAATATTACAAGAAGCGAAATAAAAAGAAATATAACAATATATTTAAGATTGAGTTTATGTCAAAGCAAATTTTGGAACATATAATCAGAGACAATCCTTGCGTGTTATCAGGAATCTTGGAACAAAGCGAAACAGCTAACAACATACTTTTCATTTAAACTTTTAAAATTAAGTGCTGATATGAACTTGGAAGTGCTAATATATTGTTACGAATTTCGCACATAGATAGATAATTTTAGTGCAATTATATGTGTTTTTCTGTGTAATGTAACTTGGAAAAACTTGCAAATGCTAATATATTGCTACGAATTTCTTACATAGAGAGATGATTTTACTGCAATTATGTGTATTTTTCTCTGTTATGTAACATAAAAAAAAAATCTAGAGCGACAAGCTATACCGAAAAAGTAAGAATACAGACCAAGTCCATTTAACATTGAGTAAATGTGAATCTCGGTAATTTGGCGAGATGTCGCCAAGCTGGCAACGGTTTTGGCGACTAATTTTGTCGCCAAATCTAACGAGAAATTGCCAAAAGTCACCAAACATGGCGACCATTTGACAACATTTTGGTCCGGTCCCTGTATCACCGTAATAGGTATTGTATTTGAATAAATATAATTGATCACTATATTAGCTGTAACCGTAATTCGATCCTCATATTGCCTTACAGCAATTTCTCTTACTATAGTATTATTTTCTATGGCGACGATGTTTATTTATGCATGTATTCATATTTATATTTATACTATGCCACTTTTATACCATTAAGCAAACTACTTAAATTAAACTTTACTTATTATAAAATATAATCTCTTTAATGCGTAAAATTATGCTAAGGTAGCTATATATTTCTAATCTAATTATATAGTTAATTATATATATATGTATGTGTGTGTGTATATATATTTACCTGCTATATTAATTTTACTTATTTTAGCTATTTATATGTATGCATTTATTATTTCTTATATTAACTTACCTTATTTTTGGCCTTGTCAACGACTATAGCTATGGATATGATAATGGATATGGTGAAGTGTGGTGGACACCCATTGTTTAACAATTGGCAATGTGGATGTTGTCCAGGCACATTAATTATCCAGATAATTACACCCCACTGACGATTATAGCTAGCTCAATTACACTAAATCACTTAGCGTTACATTTCAAATCAGAGGTTTTTCTGTTTTAGACACATACACTCTATTATACATGAAGGCGTTGTGATTGCAGACGATGGAGGCGGAATCTTAGCAGAGCTCCTGTCTTAGCAAAAATTAGCTTTTCAACTAGACTTATACTGTTATGTAACTGGACCCCCAATCTTTATTTTATATTTATTGTTTCCCTCCCTGATCACATATATTCAGCTTTACTAAACTGGGTGACATAAACACACACCTGGGTGACACTTTTTATTGTAAATGAACACAGCTTCATCCCCTTTTGACTACACTCATGGATTCAATATAATTCTAGGAAATTTTCTACTTCTTTTACTTTTTCTGTCTATAGGCCCTTTCTGTCTCTCTCTCTAGTACTTCTGGGCCATTTATTTTAATTTTATTTTGTCCCATCATTTCTTCCCGGCCTTTTAAACTCGTATAAAATGTACGAAGTTCCTTTTTATTCTCCTCTGAATCACGAAATTGCCCCCTTTCTATGTACTTTCCTTCGCATCTAAGCTTAACTAAGCGGGTGCAAAACAAAACATCTGTCTACTTTGTCTGTCTGTCTAATTTCGTGAAGCACAAAGTACTCGAAAAATCTGAGTGAAAACTATATAAGGCCGGAGAGAGAATCTCGTCTAAGTAGTTGTTGTTGAAAGTTGTTAGTTCATTGTTAGTTGGGAGTATTGATATATCTCTCAGATTAACTTTCTCCCTTTTGATGCGCTTGGCATTACGTTGTGTTTAATGCTCTTAGTAGTTTGAAGTGTAACCACTGATTGTACTTTGTGATACTGTGAACATCTGTCCGAATATTGTGAGGAAAATTCCAGAAGTTTGAAGGATTTCTTTTGATAAAATAAATTTTATCAACTTATCATCGTCCTGTGTGCATTCAAACTATTGGGTTGGCAACTAAGTAATTACGGATTTCACTCATAGATGGCTTCAGTTGAATTTTAAGGTTTGCAGACGTAGTACAAATGTAAAACACATTTTGTTATTTGATAGTTGGAAATTCAGCTGTGAATCAGTATAAAAAGTTTTTTGATCGGTTGCGTAGTTTTCGTTTGGCGTTCGTTGAAAAATGGAAAATCAAAAGGAACATTTTCGTCAAATTTTGCTATTTTATTTCCGCAAAGGGAAAAACGCATCGCAAGCTCATAAAAAGTTATGTGCTGTTTATGGTGACGAAGCCTTAAAAGAACGGCAGTGTCAAAATTGGTTTGCCAAATTTCGTTCTGGTGATTTTTCACTCAAAGATGAAAAACGCTCTGGTCTTCCAGTTGAAGTTGATGATGACCTAATCAAAGCAATAATCGATTTGGATCGTCACAGTACAACACGTGAGATTGCAGAGAAGCTTCTTGTATCACATACATGCATTGAAAATCACTTAAGACAACTTGGCTATGTTCAAAAACTCGATACATGGGTTTCTCACGAACCGAAAGAAATGCATTTAACGCAACGCATTAACAGCTGCGATTTGCTAAAGAAACGTAATGAAAATTATCCATTTTTAAAACGACTGATAACTGGCGATGAAAAATGGGTTGTTTACAACAATATCAAGCGGAAAAGATCCTGGAGCAGGCCAGATGAACCAACTCGAACAACATCAAAAGCTGATATTCATCAAAAGAAGGTTTTGTTATCAGTTTGGTGGGATTACAAAGGAATTGTCTACTTTGAACTCTTACCACCCAACCGAACGATCAATTCTGATGTCTACATTGAACAACTAACGAAATTAAACAATGC
>KK121712.1:9833-24624 GCA_000611955.2 Stegodyphus mimosarum | reverse complement strand
ATTGGAAACCCCTGCTATAAGCATACACCAAAGAGCCATTACATTATGGCCATCTTCCATCTATCTATAACAATGGATTGCTCGGGAACAAAACCACTGCGCTTGCAGGCTGATATTGGAGTATGTAAAGCGACTATGCTTTATCTTTCCAAACATAGCGATTCGCAAAATAATAGGAAAAGCAGTTGATTTATCAGACTTCTATAAAGGCCAAATCATTATGGCTCAGCTAAACATCAATATCAGAAACGGCGCATTTAGTGGGCTGTTTACATGCAGTTGTTGTGAACACATATCGAAAGGGGTGTATAGAGGGTGAAACGACAAGTCGCCGGCGAGCAGTGCGTCGTCGACGACGCATTTATTCCAGATGAGAACAGAGATTGCTACGCATTATTCGCCGTGATCGAAAAGCTACAACAGCCGAAATAACCACCAGCTACAATAGTGGCGACCCAGACAGTGTTTCTCAACACGCTGTGAAACGTACATTGCTGTGTATGAGCCTACGCAGCCGGAAGCCGAGGCATATCCCTGCACTGATGGCATGTCATCTCCAGCTGTTTCTGCAGTTAATCCAAGAAACATTGGAATTGAGCATTAGAAGAATGGAAGAAAGTTGCATTGTCCGCCGAATCGCATTTTCTAAACCACCACATCGACGGGCGTGTGCTAATATGCCGATTTCCAAACGAAACCTTGGTTCCCGGATGGACAGTTGGGCAGAGCAAGCCGGTGGATGGTGTTGTGAAGTGAATTTAAGTGATCTGATTAATTAATGCTATTTTGTATCACTTAACCATTATTCAAAATTAATTTACCAATTATTCTAAATTTATACTACACAACGCTTATTTAGTCAAAAAATTAATTGTTCCATTTCCTAATTGGGGTTCCTGTAAGTTAAGTTAAACTCTGTTTCTCACTTATTCTCTGAGCTAGCGCGAATTAAACTTTTGGCAACTGGTCGAATTTCTACGTAATATTGAGGTTTAAAATTACTTAATAAATATGATTTAGCTTTAGAATATTAGTTTAGGTATATGAAATGCTTGCTTATACGATTTAGCTTTAGAATATTAGTTTAGGTATATGATTTCGCTTAGAATATTAGTTTAGGTATATGAATCCTAAACTGCTTAAGGGAAAATTTTTATTCTTTTATCAAGACTACTTTTATTAAGATATTTTCAATAGAGTTATGCCCGATTAATTATCTAAATATTGTAAATTCGATTTGATTCTTTTGAGTGTTACAATTGGTCAGTTTGGATGGCGTACGTGTGGGTAGAAGGGCAGAGCCACTTTTATGTTTCCTGTCTTGAGATGGGGTCATTTGGGTGCGAAAAGGGGTTACGGCATTCTTTGGCCGATTGGCGATTAAGGGGGAAGTTGCGTGAACTTACTTGAACTTCTGAAGGGGGAGAAGTGGAAAATGCTGTGCTATTTTTTCTTGGTGTTTTTAAGTATTATTTCTCCTCAAATTGGTGAAATCGCTGGAATGTGGAGGCCGTTCCGATTAAAAATGGCGTCCAGGCCTCTTTTCGCTCTCTTACTCAGGATTCCTCAACGGCTGTTGGTTTTCGTAGATAAGCTGAGGCAATTTTTGACGGGTGGCGCTGAACCAGTTTAATGGATCCTTCATAGTAAATGCGTTCCCTTTACCCACCATGCCAAAGGAGAAGATAATCGATAACTAAGTTACCGTAAGCTTGTTTTAGACACCAATAGCCACCATAGACATCTTTAACCGAATGAAGTTCGCTGATTTCTCTTCGGCTTTCAACAAACGAGCCTCTTTTCATCTAGAGAATGCTGCGGTTTGAAGTAGCGTGGAATGCACATATCATCGGTCGACTTCACTTGTTGCCTTCGCTGGAGTGCCTGGACCAACAAAGACATCGAGATGGCTAAAAATGATCCTACCTCTTTAGAGGAGCTTCATCTTCCATCCTTGAAGTTCGAGAGAACTAGCACATCATCCCCAGAGTTGGAATTTTCTTTCTATTTGCTGAGACGATTGTGATGACCGCATTGCACCGAAGGAACCTGCGTCTTCCTGTCCTTCGCGATTGGGAGCCCGGTATTCCTACTATTAACTACTAAAACTCATATAAGCTGATACCTTTTGTATTAAACTAGGTTAATTGATAAGTTGTAAGAAGACACTAGTTAATTAGTTACACTAGTTAATTAAACAATT
This sequence comes from Stegodyphus mimosarum, assembly GCA_000611955.2. Classification (NCBI taxonomy): domain Eukaryota; kingdom Metazoa; phylum Arthropoda; class Arachnida; order Araneae; family Eresidae; genus Stegodyphus; species Stegodyphus mimosarum. The sequence goes on along the minus strand of KK121712.1, from coordinate 22,421 downwards.
ACACTAGTTATTTAAACACTAGTTAACTTAGTCATTTAATTTCCTTTCAAGGGTTAAATTCGGAATAGTTAGAGAATGTTATAAGCTTGAAATTAATTCTATTTACCACTATTAATTGAGATAGCATATGTTATCATTAATTTTCTGGATCCCGGTTTTAGATGCGTGCACGCATCGCCGGTTGAGTGCAATAAATACATTATAAGGAATGTTAGTTGAATTTATGCTTTAACTTATTAGATATTTGTGTATCTGAAGTTGTTTACGTTAAATTTAACGTATTCAGTAAACTGGTGAAATTTGTGCAATATTAAATTGGTTGATAAAGAGAAAAAAAATAAAAACGTTAATTTTATTTTCGATTAATAATCGATAAGTTTAAAGGAATTGAAAAAATAAGGTGCAATATTTATTTTATTTTTAAGATTATATATATATATATATATACCGGTTGCTTTAAAGATAAAAATGTATATTAAATAATTTATATCTGAATAGAAAAACTGTAGTGCAACATAGCCTTGGTCTTAAGTTTTTTTTTAAATTATTGTATTCACTGTCTCCCTAGAGATTTGAGATAAATCAAATTGTTAATTGTCAAATCTTAATTAGCTTACATAAAAATAAATTCAAATGTTATTTTAAAATTTAAATTAATGTCTATGTTTTATTTGGTTTGCTTTACTCAATTTCTATGACTTTTCCCCAGCAAAATCTTAGGATTGTTTTGGTATCAAGTACACAAATCACTATGAATTACTAAATGAAATCCTGACCAGGTTACATTAACTATCTGTATTACTATCGCGCCCACAGTTGAAGGATGCTCTTATTTGTGTTAAGTATTGAGATGCTTAAATTTTACTTGTCGTAAATTAATTTATTGCAACCGTCAACTAACTACCGAACATTTTAGCACCGTAATTCTACGGTACTGAACACGGTACGGTGTAGGCAATGTTTTCATGGAGCACATTAGGACCCATAATCCCCATAGGACAATCCCTGACATCTGTGCGCTACGCGAACATCATTGCAGACCAGATTCACCCATTCATGACAACAGTATTTTCGGCGGGGGATTGTGTTTACCAACAGGATAATGCACCATGCCAAAAGGATCGAATCGTCAGGGAGTGGTTCGAGGAACAATCCAGTGACTTTCAAGTCATATCTTAGCTTCCAAATTCATCTGGCATTAATCCAATAGAGCATTTGTGTTCCCACCTGGAAAACCAAATTCGTGCTGCCACACTACCCCCCCCCGCAATGTGCGGGAATCGTAGGACCATTTGGTGAGCGCTTAGCACCAGATACCTCAGACTAGTATCGGCACCTTGTGGAGTCAATGGTACCCCGGGTGCTGGAGTTTTGAGGGCTAAAGGTGGTCCTGCACTTTATTAACAGGGTGGTCAAAATGTAATGGCTCTGCGGTGTACAATAACTCCATTGTATGAACTGAATTAATGCAGATCTAACCAAACAATCGTAAGAATCACTAAAACATGTTAGTTACAAGAACTTAAATTTTAAAACAATAATTTTATGCTAAAGAAAACAGGCTGTTTGCAATATGTCAGAGCAAATGAAATTTCAAAATCTCATACAGATTTCTATCGATTATTTTCTTCCTGTATACATTGTATTTTAATATACACTTGGTAAAGAACACTGGTTTCTTTTCCATCTATTTTTCGAACGAGTCTTGTTTTGAATGAATTTAATTTTTAACAATCATGTTTCCTTACTATATGCCTTCTGAAAAATAAAACAACATAGGAGGTAAGCTTATTGTTTTCCTGCCCTTGTTTTGAAATCTTTATTCCCCAGGGAATATAAAAAATTGCTTATTTAACTTTCTAAGAAAGTTTGCTCAGTCAGAGACATACTTCTTTATTATTTACGGAAATGTTTGTTCAAGATAACTTTGAGGAAAATAATAAAGTTTATTGAAATTTCTAAAAATAAATCCGGATGCTGTTTTTCTAACGTATTACAACCTGTGTGTGAGTGAATTTCTGCAAAACGTCGTTGGAATGAAATCAGAATAAAGTACTTAAAATAATTTATTTTAACTGAATTCACACATTCGAACCACTTTAATGTTTAAATCATTATTTTAATTAGTTTTTCACAAGATTATCATTATTTGTCTTTTCTTTAATGAAAATAAATAAATAAATATAATAAAAGTCTAGCAAATGGCAAAAAATCAAAACCTTTTTAAATTCCTGCTATTAGCTTACACTCTCCCTATAATCCTGTTCAAATTTTCAGTCGTTAATAAAACACTTTTTATTCATCCTCTCAAGTTCAAATACATTTCTTAAACTTGTAGTGGATGACACTTGATGTTAATACAGTTTCTTCACATATTAAAATCAATTCCTGTTTATTTATTTCTGTTTATCGGAACTAAACTGTTTATAGGAAAGGTATGCCGTTTTTATTAAATATATTATAAGACTTACAAATAATGACCGTTTATTAGGAATTCTCGCGTGCTGTAAAAGTTAATTTTATAACAACTTATAAATAATAGCACATGACTGTGATAAATCTGATTGTAATATTTAACAAAAATAAGTGGCAACAGTAAGACAGAGTTCTAAAGATTTTTAAAGTGTATGGAAAATTAAAGAATTGTAGTTCTATAGAGTTGTTTGACGCGGATGTAATGTCCTATTATGTAGCAAAAATTCTCCCCATATTTCTACGTTAACATAATAATAATATATGTTTAAAATATAACCCTTTAAAACGTCTCTTACTTCACAAACGGAGAATGAGAAAAGAAACTGCAACAAACGCAAGCGACGATTAGAGAAAAAAAAGTGCTTCTTACGAAAACTCTTCGCAGCAGGTCAAGCACATGTCGCGTTGAGTCGTGTGAAATCATTAGATGGAATATTAATTGAAGAACTGGACTGCTCGAAACTCACTGGAAAAGTTCCTTGCAATAATGAAGCATTACAAGAGATGGATAGAATGAGAAATTATAGACCACCATCAGTTTCATAAATTAGAAACGAAAAAATTTTAATAATGTTAATAAAATGTAACTAAAATAATTTTTTTTGTTAACCTAAGTAGGAATTGACTTTACTTTTTTATATTACTTGTTTTTCAGAGAAACATGTTTAAATTCCGCCTGTCTACCTTTGAGCCAATAGGTGACACCAGTGAACACTCGGTATTCGATCTAGGCTCAAATCCCAAGCCTGTATAAGAGTTTCCATGGTTTCTTCATGTGTAAAGTAAATATGAGCCAGACGCTCTTGTGCTTTACCATAATTTGTAATTAATAAATTCTGTTCAAGGAAGTAAAAATATTAATAATTTACTTATGACTCGAAAAATGAAATAACTCTCTCAAAAATAGTTAAAAATGCTTCAACTGTCTGATTATCTAATTTATATTGAGATGGAATAGAACACTGAGATCTATGAGCTGGCACTTATTAATTTTATTTTCATTTATTTATCGAAATTTAACTTTAAATATACGGTTTCCCCTTGGTTTTCAAGAAATATTTCAGAGATTGCTTTTATAATTACGTGACTTTATATACCTCACATTATATATTTCATATTATTCGAAAAGCGTATACTATCATTGACGAATTACTATTTTAAATAACATTTTAGACTTTCACTTGATCTGGCAAAGTTAATTAGTTCAATAACCCTAACAGACGTCAAGGGAATTACCACTATGCCGGAAACAACAACAAAATTATGAGAAGATTAAAAATAACATTTTTATTTAAACAGAAAACACAAAAACACTCTCTTGTAATACAATATAAGCCACAACACGTTGTGATACACCTAAATAGAACGGTCAGATTTAAGTTAAACTTGGCGCAGTAATCAAGGACTATACAATAAATGATTATACTAGAATCTGGCTCGCTACCCTACCGGAGCGTCAGAATTTTAAAGGTCGGCAGCGAAAGAACGCAAGGGAGAATAATTACAACTATCAGAGCTGGCAGGAAACTAGCAGATATCGTGCACGCGATGCCAAAAATACATTCAGTCTTAAAATCTGGTAACCTCAATTTAAATACTGGATACTCGTCTGCATTCTGGTGAGGAATACGAAGAAACGAAATTATAGTAAAGGCTGAAATTATAAATAATTCGTTACTTAACATAATATTCCCTATGATTTATATACATTTTTAATCACCGTTAAAATAATATGAAAGTTATTTATTCGTTCGTCTTTTTATGCATAATGTTGTTTTTATTTAAATCTAATGGAATAAAACAGAGCGAAAATTAACACAAACAACTGGTGAAGTTGCACTTGCAGCGATGGTTTCGTAGATATGACCGTTCTCCCGCAAGCAAGAATTATGTGCGAGATCAATGCGGATGAAACATGGTACTCACTTCACCTAACCTTTTCGAGGAACCTCGCAGTTGCGAGTGATTTATGTTACTCCTTTAATCCGCCTTTGGTGCTAGATATTGACAGAGAAAAAGAAAGTTTGGGAAGGCTCTGACCAAATATCAGGAAACGTAACACTTTATTGATAAAAAGTTCAAAAAGAAACAACCGAAGAATCAAGTTCTTTAAAGGTTAAACATAAATAGACGATAAAAGTCTGATTACAGATTGAATCAAAAATATTTTTTAAAGATTAATAAGCCTTTTGAAAAACTGTGACACTGAAGAACTTGAAAGTACGATTTCCAACCGACAGTGGTATGAAAGTTTCTCCAGCGAAGTAGGTTTCATGTACTTGATGAGAAATTTCAAAGTTCGCTTTATTTGAGTAATGTATTGTATCAAACCATACAATCATATCACATTTACCTCTTTATATCTAAAATAGGGTTTTTAAGGAAGGACATACCTGTAAATTCCATTTGCAAGAGGAAGTGAAATTTATGTTAAACACAGGAAATTTTTATAACTAACTGAAAGTATGAAAGGTATAGCTATTAGAATTTATGATCACAGTTTGAAGGAATATTTTTGTTATGATTTAATGAAAACATTTTAATAATTTTGTTAATAATATGGAAGTAAACAGAAATCTGCCAGTTGCAACGGGTCTTAAATTGTTAAATTCTTGATCAATAGTTGATTTGGATGGGAAATTTTTAATTTGAAAACCAAAGAATGAAATAAGTCAACTTTCTTTAGCTGAATTATATGACTTAAAACATAAAGCATAAAAGAGAAGAAAGCAAGTGGATTAAGAAATTTTGCATTTTTCCATCATATCATGTGTATATCATGTATGTGAGTGTGTTAAGTTAAAAAATATGTAAATCAAAATTATAACTTAAATAACGGAAACCCCTTAATTCTCTTTCTTTACTCTAAAATTCGTAATAATTTCTCTGGATTGCGTCATTTCTACATCAATTCGTCTTGCATGGCTTGCGTAACGCTAATGACATAACTAATTCGGAACCTAAACTCACAGTTTCAAGAACTGAAATTTTCTAACCTAAACAAAAGCCTTCCTCTTCATGAGCTTACATACTGGATAAATCGCGCACTTCGCTTGTATCTCTGTTGCTGCTTGGAGGCCATTTTGCTGTGCTTTCTTCCTATCGCAACAGTATTAAAAAATGTAAATGTTCTGGATATGGGCACGATTAGAGTGTCAAGCGAACTGTGGCCACAAATGTGAATTTAAATAAAAATATAATTTAATCTGCCTCGTCTGCCAAGTTTCCTATTCATTACGAATTTGCATTCTACGCACTCAAAATTCTTCCTTTTCAATATGGATCTACATCTTACAACAAACAACATTTGCTACGTCTTTGTCTCATTTTTATGTCATATATATCTTTATATATATGTATTATGAGAATATACAAATAATACATAAAAGAACTTCATGCAGAATAATGTCAAAATATTCTCAAATTCAATACGGTTAACCCGATGGAATATTTCTATATCCATATAATGTAGAAATATTCAGCCGCCCAACCGGCACAGTGGTTAGCGTCACTGACTGCCGTGCCGAAGGACCCGGGTTCGAATCCCGGAGAAAGCACGGATGCTTTTAAATGTATAGTGTCCGTGCATATGCGGTGAGCCGAAAGTTTTCTCGTGAGATTGCTGGTAGGAAAAGATGGATGAGAGGCCCTCGGACCCGTCCCCCCGGGTTGCTCTCCATCAAAATTGGAGTCGGAACTGAGCTAAATCGCATTGTCACCCGTAAGATGCTCAAGGCTGTTGCCAACGGCAGGCGTAAGCTTGCGCTTCTTACTACGAGGAATTTCGTGGGCTTAGGCTAACTATAGATCAGACACGTGAGCATTAGAAACAACAAGAAGAAAAATACTCACATATATTCGTTTCAAGTGAAGGCTCAAATTCACGTGAAGCCTTTGCTGGAGTTTAAGATAGTTAAACTTTACTAAGGACTTATATTTGGCATTTGAAATTACTTAAACCATATTTACATTTCTCCACATTCAAGTAAATACTGCGATGTAAAGTCTTTATATGACAAGAGAAATTTTACTGCAAGGAAAATAGCAGTACGTTCATTAGTCATGTTAAATTTTCCTTAATCTAGAGCAAAGTCAAATATTTATTGCAAATGCATCATTTATGAAACAGAGTGCGAAGATTCACTAGGAAGTTTTAATTACATCATAAATATTAGAAATGAAGCAGCAAAGGTAAATTAAAAGAGCTAATATGTTTGCATGATTTACAGCACCATAGAACAGTTTATTTGCAATGAATTACGCTTAGGCTGAATGCGAAAATTTTCCTCCTTATTTTCCCTCGTAAGCTCATTAATAACTGTATAATTGCAGCAAAATGGAGTTTAGAAATACAATTAGTAATATGTAAATGAGAAATAGAAACATAGCAAAAATACTCACTTTCAAATAGAGCCGCTGTTTTAACTTCAGGGGTATCTGAAAAGAAAAGATAGAGTATTAGTTCATTTACTTTCAGGTAAACTGATGCATATTTTAAGTATGCAGTAAAAGATAAATTCTGAGTATAAAATGTTAAAATATTTTTTACTAAACTAATTTTGAAACAAACGGATTTTTGCATAAAATTCTGAATCCTTTTTAAAAGAAATAAAGAATTTGGAAGATGAATACGCATACATGTCAGGCTGAAATGCTTTATCTATTCCAAAATTCATAAACAACTTTAACACTGAGCTTGAATCACAGGTAATCAATAATCAATGAAGATTTTTAACTTTAAAGAAAAACAAACCAACTTACATAAAAGAGTGAAGTTTACATGAAAATAAATCACAGTGATTGCGATTTTAATTTTTTTAGCCACGGTTTCCTCTGAGACTAAGTTTAGTTCAATCTTTCAATGAAAAAAGGCGCTGTCACATATAGAAGATTTCACAATTTACCCAGCATCAAAAACCGTGAACTCACTGCAAGTAATTCTTTTATCACAAAGAATTATTTAATTTCACAGCCAGCAGGTGAAAAACTCAAGAAGTAAACAACTAGAGAAACTCAACGTAACAGAAAAACACAATTAATTTCACTGCAACTGATAACATCAATACATTCATCAGGTATGTTAAATTACAAAAATTATATCACAAAAATTATTGGTCATTTCAGTTTCACTGCAGCTCACACGAACTTCCTTAAAAATTTTATTGTGACTTCTAAAACCTCAAAGTAAATCTCAAAATAGTTTACGTTACTCATGAGCTTGTCATGAGTTTGAATTGCGTTAATCATGTGTTTGCTGCATAAGAAAATTTCGAAACCTTCAAGAAAATCGAAACTGATATCGAATTAGAATAAAAAGTAATTTTAGCCTACAAGTATTGAAACTTACAATTGTTATCCCAATAATAAAATGCTATGCTGGACTTTTTAACTGTTTTAAAATTTAAATATGTAGAATATTTTAACTCATTGAACGTTTTTAAAATCTGCAAATATCTTTTAAATGGAGAAAAAACAAGCAATGTGTTAATGCATCCAGGTTTCTGCTTTGACAATGAAAATTGCACTGGCCCGCGAAACAAATTTGTGTAACATCCCATCGAACAGAACATTTCCAGGAATCTTGCGTAGCAAAGTACCATAATCCCTCTGAAGCAGACCCATTCTTTAGTCGATCGACATTCACGCCACACAGCGTCGGAAACAGCTTTTTGAAATTAAAACGTTTCGGCCGGAAGAGGCCTTTCATCTGGATGTGGAAGAAAGCGTTTCTTTCGGCATAGAACTAGTAAAAGCGCATAATGATTCCCAGCTACATTCCTTCCCTTCTCTCCGAAAAAACAAAGAGCTGACAGCTATACATACAGTTGAAATTTCTTATGTATTTTTTCCTCTTCACATTGAGTTCACCTTTTCATTTATGTCCTGCATTACGTATTGCACATAATTTTATGCATTTACCCAATAATGTTTAGCTTTGTTGTATGATTTAGCTCCCTATATATGCTTCTCATGTTAATGTTTACTAATATATTGCTATGTTGCCACAAAGTCGTACAGTTCGTAACAGGGCATAATGATTCTCAGTTACTTCCCTTCCCTCCACTCCAAAAAAAAAAACCCAGCAGCTATGTACATTTGAATTTTCTTATGTATTTCTTTCCCGCTTCGTACGGAGTTTACCTCGTTATTTATGTCCCGAATGACTTATTGCACATTATTTTAAGCAGTTACCCAATAATGTATAGTTTTGTTGTATGATTTAGCTCCCTATATATGCTTCTCATGTTAATGTTTTACTAATATTGTTCTGTTACACAAATATACCAGTTTGTACGTAATTTTATGCCTTACTTTTAACTGTATTTGAATAGAAATGTTTATGTAAATGTTATCATGTCCACATTTTATCATTGCGTATTCTGCTAAAATTTGTGTGCTTATAATAATTTAGTAACTTTACATTTACGTAACATTATATGTATACATAATAGTTTTAGTATCTGTGTCACTTACGAAATTTTTCACTTCCCTTCAATTTTCCCTTTAATATATGAGTATATAATAGTTCCTTATAACAGTTTCAGCATCCTTATTCATTACTATGCGAAATTAAGGGAATTTGCAAATGATGTCTATTCTAACGAAAAGTATTGAACCAAAGGTGCTAATTATGCCGCTGTTAAGCGTACAGGCACGTGTGTGCGAGGCTGCAATAGTGGAGGGGATAAAATCACATGACCTGTTTCCCCGTTCGTACTCCTTCACAACGTGACAGTATTATTCTACACAGCACACCCCCAAAAAAAAATTTTTACAGTTCTTTATCTCTCGTTCTACTGAGCCGATTGACTAAATGGCGTTTTTTATGTCTCGAAAGCGCTACTTAGGATATATATTTATCGAATTATATATAAATAGTTTTATATATAGCATTCTTCTGATATAGATAGATATTCTGACTCAAAATCGATTTTTTTCTGAAAAGACATGAAAATGTTATTTCATATTTCGATTCTACAACTCAAATTAGGCCTAAATATTAAATTTTGTAATTTTTGGTTACACATTTATGGAGAAATTAAAAAATTTATCTTCGCGCATTTTTTTCCAGTTTGCGCCAAGAATAATTCACTTGGCAAACTTTTTAACATATAACAACCTATTTTCCTTTACCTTTTTGCATTGTGCATGAGCGGAAAAATAAGTCACATCGTTCCTACTTTCAAATAATTTTCACAAATTACCTAAACCACATTTGATGTTATTATCGCTTTAAAAAAATATACCAAATTTCGAAACGCGCCAATATATAAATTCACGTATATCTTCGGAAATTTGAATAAAAAGCTCTAATTGTTTGCAGGTACGCTTATAAATACATCTACTTTAAGATGATGGTAAAAATTTTATAGATTATAATTCAAAATATTTTCGAAAAATTTATAAAAATTATTTAAAAATATTTTTGCATTAATTTTTTTGCATTTTGCAAGAGCGGAAAAATAAGTCACACCGTTCCTACTTTCAAATAAGTTTCACAAATTACCTAAACCACATTTGATGTTATTATCGCTTTTAAAAAAATTACCAAATTTCGAAACGCGCCAATATATAAATTCACGTATATCTTCAGAAATTTTGAATAAAAAACTCTAATTGTTTGCAAGTACGCTTAGAAATACATCTACTTTAAGATGATGGTAAAAATTTTATAGATTATAATACAAAATTTTTTTCAAAAAATTTATAAAAATTATTTAAAAATACAAATTTTAAAAATAAATTTTTAAAAATGGACGAATTTTATCTGGAATGAACTAAAATTTCGAAGTGTAAAAGGAAAAATCAAATAAGAGAGATTCATAAATATATACCAAATTCACTTAACATTGAAGAGGTGAAATTTTGAGAGCTAATTTTTTTCAAACCCACCGGTGCAATTTTTACAAAACATGGCATTTTGGCGTAATTTGAGTCGTAGAATGGAAATATGGAAAAAAATTGGTGTGTCATTTCAGAAGAAGTCCGATTTTGTGTCAAAATACCTGTATTAGAACAATGCGATATATAAATCTAATATATATCTTAAGTCATGCTTCTGAGACATGAAAAAATCAAGCTGAATTTCGTCAATCGGCCCATAGAATGACAGATATAGAACTGTTCCATTTTTGGTCCAAAGGGATTTTGCCCCTGAAGGACTACTGTATTGTATTGTTTTCGCTTTGCGATTTTGCCTCGGAAACATTAAACGTCGGTTCACTTTTCAAACTGCTGCCACCAGATATTGCAGCCCTGTATTGTATTTAAAGAAATTAAATAATGAAGAATGTGTATAAATGTATGTATGTTTCTCGCAATGTGATAAAACGACGGTGCTTGGAGTCATCAAATGCATTGCTTTCTCTTTAGAATGCAATGCATTAAAAATAAACGAGATTTTTCACCCCGTAAAATATTATAACAGTATTGCAATTAATTTTTATTATTTTAATTTCTAAACGTTATTCAAAAAAATAAAGTTTCCATCTCATTTTTTTTATTATTTATTTTACATTTTCTACCTAAAATTATTTAACCTGAACATCTTAAACGACGGTGCAAATAATTTAAAGCGATTGTTAAAAATATAGATAAAATATTCAGGAAAAAAAGCATTAAGTTATATCAAAAAATAATTGTAAAAAATCCAATGATCTAATTCGAGATCGTTATCTGCCGACTGCCAGCAGACGGAAATAAAAAGCACTCCCTGCTTTATCAAAAGCGTGCCAAACTGTGACGAACAGCCTAAGCTATCACTCCTCAACAGCGCCAAGACCACAAATCACGTGGCATATGCTGGTGTTCGGCTAGCAGACGAATTCCCTGTGGAATGAGCCCTCTACCTGTTATATGGTCCACCAGCGGCCGAGCGGTAAAAGCCGCTAAACACTGGTAGTTCGGTCTGGGGTTCGAGTCTCCCCGAACGGGCTGGCTGCATGGACGTTTTCGTGGTTTTTCCCATGTGTAACGTGGATACGAGCCAGTTTCCCTTAAAAAGACCTCCATGGGGCATCCCTCTCTTTCCGTGTATTGCCTGAAAGGCGGAGCACGTAATAAATAATAAATACCTGTTATATGAAGTCGTTGAGTGCACCTCGTTCTGATTTCCTCTTTCAACAAGAAATCATACATCGCTAAATGAAATTTTATTCAAATTCTTAACCCAAATTTGCACACATTTTCACTAATTTTTAGAAAATTACTCCATATTTTTAACACAGCTGGCTCACCAACGGAGCAGCGTTCAGTCTACAGAATAATAATACTTCGACAGGGATTCAAATGTAACATGAACACTAACAAGTGTCTCTTAGGAAAAACAGGAGGACATCACTTTACTTAGGAAAATAACCTTAATATCTAGAATAAATCCATTTTAACTTAGTCCATCTTGAGTTGAATGAATTTTTTTGCAGTGTACATTGTGAAAAATACGATGATTGCAAAGAAAGCTAGTAAACTTAAAACTTCGAAATGCATCTTGCTAAAATTCGCTTAAATAAGTTTTTTTTTTTTTTTTTGTTTTGTTTTGTTTAAGTTAATAACATCAATTCTTGCTGCAATCATCGCTCCGCCTCCTCTTCTCCTTTTTTTTTTTTTTTTTTTTCTTAATTTATTTCATGTGACGCCTTATTTAACTATTTTTAATTGTAGTTTAAATGTTTAATGCAACTTAAGTTTTCACTTTTCCATGGTAAGCACCTTGTCGCCTGCACTTCTATACCTTTATTCCCGACAGAGGTTGAATTCGAAGTTCTGTGAATTATCTGTTATAGAAACAACCGGCCAGTTTAACTTGTATTAAATTTTGAACTATGTGTTCGGAATCCATCATCAGGCTGACTCACAAACTTTTCCCAACAAAAAATTATTTCTCTAGCAAAACAGTAATTTTCGATGATAATTTTTGCCAAAAACGTCTCGGCCAACGTAATGCTTCCAACAACTGCAAATTTCTTTTTTTATTTCCCTTTACCCAAACATTATTTGTTTTATTGCTATCCGAATTCCTTGCGCGAATTGAGTGGTCCGTTACTCTCAGTGTCACGGTTCATTACCCCACCTTTTAACGCACGCAGCCGACATCCCATGGGACGCCCCCTGCCC
>KK121711.1:75812-130525 GCA_000611955.2 Stegodyphus mimosarum | reverse complement strand
AGTTTTCCCCATGTGTAACGCGGACATGAGTCTGTTTCCCTTAAAACATCCTCCACGTAAACATCATTTCACTTAGTCAGATATCGCTTGCAAGCTTGACCACAATCACCTAAGCCAAATCAGATTCTCCGCGACGCTTCAGACGCAGACTGAAAACACACTGTAGATACATATATAATATATTTAGAATTATTTATTGTAACTGGTTTAACGCTGATAGTGTCTTATTCTGCATTATAAATACTGCAGTATAATTATAAAGTTAAAATGGTAACAAATTTTGTTTTACTATATTAATACACGTTGTATACGATAAATTTACGATAAATACGAATACTCCCCCTATTCTGTTATGAATCGAATAATGCTTTAAATTGAAATTACCAATCAATGTACCCGTATCCTGTCTAAAATTCAACTCTTGTTTCCAATCCCCAGTGATCTTCCTCGAATAATTTTTCTTGATACGCTAATATTGATGTTAATTCGTAGAGCGTACGGAGAGAGCTAAAATATTTCTATTTCTCAGTGATCCCTCTCAGACTGTTTTTGATAAAATATTACCTGTAGCCGTAAAAATTGATCAGCTGAGTGCTTTCACACCACACTTTTTTTTCTTTTTGTCTTTCTGAATCATATTAACCCAGATGCTGATTTCGACGCTAACAATGGAAATAATAATTAAAGTAGGGAAATCATGCCTTAAAGCTCATTTATTTCATGACTTCTTAAAATTAACATCAAAACAGGGCCTAGAAGGAAAATTATAAATTAAGATCTTAATAATAAGGCTTATAACATCCTATTGATTGTATCATTAGAATCTAAAAATCCGCAATTTTAAATATGTAAAGATAGCATCTTACCTGCTTTCCAAATTAAAAGTCTTTATAATTCTATTTTAAATTGTTTTATAAATCGTTGCCATCATCAAAACAGCCTCAGCTTCAAAACGACGGATAATTAAATTAAACATTGTGAAGAAACATACAAGAAGTGCCAAAAAATTAACCAAAAATTTTTAATCTTTTATACAATTCCAAGCAGTAATAATTTTCCCAAGCGAAGATATGTGGAGCAAATCCAGGTACCTTTTTCCTCTAAATGCATTCACCAGTTTACATCTCAAGTATAAATATTATAGCGAATATGAAAAAAAGCATGATGGCACTGAACACTCTACAAACATAAATATTAATCAGCTGAGTGTCTCCAAGCCACATACAGTTTTTTTTCTCCTCTTATAATATAAGATCGCATTATGCATAATATTTGGCATTATCTAAGCTTTTTTTATGCAGCCATACTATGGTTTAGAATCTTATTTTGTCCGAGAAGAGTAAAATACTGCTATACATACTATTATGTGTTCCTATTTTATTTAAAACACGGAAGCTTGTGTTTTCCTTCATAAAATTTTCGACGCATTTCAAAGAAAGAAATAATCTTAATCTATCATACAATTTGTTAATTTTATCATACAGTTCTCGTCTTCCTTCAGTCATTGACTATATAATCCCTTCTATCAATCCTGCTAAATATACCGTTTTTATTCTCAGCTTGAGTAGAATAACTGGAAAGTCAACCAAAATAAATCAATACTGTTAAATAAAAGGGCCTCTTAAATCTCGAAATTGAAGTAAAACAAAACATTCGATTCCAAGAAATGCGGTTATAGTAAAATCATGCAGTCTGTAATTGGAATCTGCGTAATATCTGCGAACGACTCAAAAGAATTGCAATGAAGATAATCCGTCAGACACAGCTAGATTGTCGTGTAATGAAAGTGTGTCTAAAAAAATCTAATGTGTACACCACATGATTTTGTTCTACGGAATATTAAATTATACGCATTTTTTCTTGCATTTCATTTAAACTTATTGGATTGAATTAAATCTACTTCGTCGATAGCACATAAACCGCAATAGAATAAATGCACTCTTTAAAATTCACTATATTCTTTTACCGTAGCAAAATTCCGGCGCTAGGTTCAGCATTACATCTCATTCATTTTATAACTCAGAATGCACAAAAAAATATATCATATGAAGAATTATCTAATCATCTCCACATGTTCTATTCAAATACTATAATAAATCTAAAACGATGTTCAAAAGAAATTAAACAAACAAAAAAAAATTCTCATTCGATTAATCCAGTTCTCACTTCGCGACAAGGCAAAAATACATAAAAACTCAAAACATCTGTATTCAAAATTACGAAGTAAATCTTAAACACTACTTTCCTCTAATAAATTCCAGAATGGATAAATCATGATTTATTTCGCAATAATAAACGAAGGCGTTATCTATGTTGTTGCGAAGCTTAGTTTCTCTAGATTGGCAACAAATCCACTATATGTTTATGTTTATATGTTTATGTCACTATATGTTTATGTTTATGTTTATATATCCACTATATGTTTACTATATGTTACACTATACAAATCCACTATAAGTTTCAAATGTAAACAAATATAACTGCTATGGTAAAAATAATTCGACTTACTGCACTTAAACAACTTTTAAATTGTTAATGTATTCTGAAAATATTACATGCAGATTTACTAACGGCATAAAAAAATTAAATGGAAGAAAAGAACAACATAATGCAATCATCTTAAAGCAAAAAAGGCGCAACTGACCAACATATAAGAATAAAAAACTAAACTCACCAAGCCGAATGTCTTCTAAACTAACTTTCAATTTAATTGCGTTCTTAGAGAGAAACTTTAATTTTGAAGATTATTTTCTATTTATTTTATTTAACAGGATTCTTTTGGCTTAAATAGATTAATGTCTTTTTTCGATTGAGTAGTAAATATGGCTTATAATTTGGATCCAGCAAATAATTTGATGCTTACTTGGATGTAAGATGAGACACTCTCTTTTAAGTCAGTTGTTGTTAATTGATGGTAGATTGGTTTATCCCTTTGATAAGTCGATTAATCTGCGATCAATGATAATAGCTACTTTTTCAATGCTTAAAATTTTTGCTTTTGATTTTTGTATTTTTGGGATTAAAGATTTTTTATAGTAGACTTGTACGTTTTTAAAGAAAAGGAGTATAGAAAATACTAAGTAAAGATACTAATTAAAATGCTGACTAAAAATGCTTTCATTTATAATTTTAAATTGAATTTCTGTTCCTTGGAGATGGTATATAGAAAGTTTTCTTATTGTGAATTATTTGTATATATATATATGCTTTTGGTGCGGCCGATTGCAACCAAAATAGGAGGTGCATAACTACGTGTTACAGCAGTCCTATATACAAAATTTCAAAGTTTTTTTTTTTTGAGTTATACGAGATAAATACATACATACGGACGTGCGTACAGACACCATGGAAACAATCTCTCCTGAATCCATTTTAAATCTGTTTTATAATTTTTTGAGAAGAAAACGTGTCCTTTATTCTATCCTTACGTGCAGATGTCACTCAAAAACATCGTTAAATTGCATTCGATAGCGGTCAATATGGATATTTTCGTTGAAATATGGTAGCCGGAATTTTTCGTGATTACAATACTTGCTTTACTTCGTACAAGAAAGTAAAACCATCAAAAAGTAAGTTTTTCATTCTACTGTCAAAATGGTTTCGTCCAGAATTATTAAGTCTTTCAATGCAAAGTGTTAACTTAATATTTAAAAAAAAATTTGTGATGTTTATTTTTTTTATAAATACCATACCCGATATTTGTAACAAATTCACTTCTCTTCCATTATTATGTAAACTCTTTAATTCATATTAAACTTACATAAACCGCTGAGTTTCTTTTTTAATTTTTTTTATTCAGAGGTTATTTATTTAATGTGATTACATTCAGCATCTTTTAGTAATAATGTCGGAGTAGCATCTCAAACTGCTACTAATATCTTTACCAAAAAATACCATTTAGAAATAAAAGTAGTACATTTTTATGTTCAAATAATTCCATTAAATGGAGAAGATTTCAGTATTGCAATGGACAGAATAAGTTTTACTATAATTCTTGCTTTCTTATTGCAGATATCAGCAGAGAAATATATGTATTATTTAGACAGCTTTAATAGACCTTTCTTTTATATTAAAAAAGAAATTAAGAAGAAATCTACACTTGCAGTCTAGTCTTCTTAGGAGCTTTTTACACATGAGTGATAAACAGCAAGATTTTGTGGCCTAAATTAGCGTTTGATTTTCTTTAGTAGCATAACTAGCATCTAGCTCCTCCCAGACTTCGCACTCAAGCAATTATTTTCTTATCAGTGAAAGAGGTTTCTCACATTGAACTGTGAAATAAAACGTTGCAACACCACATTTATATACTGAAGTCTTGTTGACTTAGTTGCATTTCACGAAGTAGGATTAGCTAGCAACCTTCTTCACACAGTGCGCTTGTAAAATCCATCCTATTTCCATTTTACTATTCGAGAACTATTTGATGATATATATCGTAATAGCATACCGCGGTTTTGGTATCCCACGTGTTAGATCTATGTATCTGTTCGATATTAATGCACTGTATTATTATATAAAGCTAACTGATAGGCTTTTATTCTCTAATTTCATATGTTTCTTTCAAATAAGGAGACAGCTTATGTCATAGAAATTTAAAGCTCATATTTTTTTTCAATATGTATGGCTATTTTTGCGATATATACCGAAATTCTTATTATTGGAAAAATATAGTTTGAAATGCTTTATATTAATTTAATGAGAAGATTTTGAAAAGAAATGCGCTTCACATTTTTTATTTACTGGGTATATTTTGAGTAGGTTAAAGTGTAAACAGATAAAAATGCAATGAAACATTTTTAAAAAATTCATTTTCTTTTCCTTTTAAATGCAAGTTATTTATAGCAGACACAATGCTCAGTGCTTCAGAGAAAATAATTATGTTTCAGTCTAAAATTATATGCCATTCATAAATGTGTTCGAGGCACTTTCATATGTGTTCAGTAAAATTACGCAAGCAAAAAGTAAAAAGGAACTGGAATTCGAATGTAATTTTTAATCTTCTTTTAGTTGTACTTTTTTAAATTTAGAACATAGCAACTAATCTGTTTTGAGCAAAGTGCTCTTTAAATAGCGAAGCTATTTTGAGGAGTAAATACTTTAAACAAAATTTTAATATTTATGAGACTAAATCAAAATACTATTTATTGATCTGATAGCTTCTGAGATTTCACTTTGTTAAACACCTGTGGTTTATTTTTATAAATCTTGAACGTTTACCTGCATAACTAGAATTTTGACCCACGTTCGAATTCCGGTGAACGGATTGAATGAATATGAGTTTTTTTGATGGCTTTCCCCATATGTGGTCTAAACACCTGCCAATGCTCCTTACAAATCCTTCCAAAAAGACATCCCACGCTTTGGGCAGATTGCTGAATTAAACCGGCAAAGCCTGTGAGTTGGCTTTTTTGCAAGTATATGGATACTGCAGAAAAATAGTTTTGGGGTAACAGATTAAATAGACTGATTAAAATCTGATTCACATATTTTAATTAATATAATGATTTAGTGAAATAAAAATATGCATCATGTACAGAAGAGGTATTATGTATCCTTGTTCACTCCTTGTATCAGATATAAGTTCCATTATTTGGACTAATTAACTGATTAGAATGTACTTCTTAGAGGTATTTTACAAAGAATTCTCGGGAGGACATTTTTCAATTTCAAAGTCTTACAAAAGCAATTTAACCTTACTTAGTACTAATTTAAAACAAAATCAAATAATTTCTATCATTTGCTAAAATAATCTACATTTAAATATAAAATTAATTCGTACAAGGAAGTATTGTAATCGCGAAAAATTTCGGGTATCATATTTCAACGAAAGTATCCATTTTGACAGCTATCGAATGCAATTTAACGATGTTTTTGCATGACAAGAACAGCATAAAGGACAATTTTTTCCCAAACAAATTATAAAACTGATTTAAAATAAATTCTAAAGAGATTTTTTCATGGCGTCTGCGCGTACGTATATATCTCGTATAACTCAAAACCGAGTAGTCTCAGAACGTTGAGATTTTGTATATAGGACTGCTATAACATGTAGATGCCCACCACCTATTTTGGTTGCAATCGACTGCACCAAAAGTATATAAATCTGTGTGTGTGCGTGCGTGCGTGCGTGTGTGTGTGTGTGTTACACTCTGTTACTCGGCTCAGTGAGCTCAGTTTCTTTATTCTTATGTATTTGTAAATTCTGCATTTTTTGCTTTAATTTTTGAATTATGTTGTTCTTATCTTTTGGTTAAGGTTTTCATGCCTTTAGTTAACCTACATGTTATAGTTGTAGAATTAGCAACAATTTAAAAGTTGTTTAAGTGCGACTAAACCTAATTTTTTTACCACAGCCGCCATACTTGTCTATATTTGAAACTTAGAAGAATAGTTGATTTGTTGCCAATCTAGAGAAACTAAGTTTCGCAACAACAAAGTAACGTGTTCTTTTATTATTGCGAATCAAATTATGCTTAATACATCCTGGTACTTCTCCTAGCCTTCTGGCCCTTCGTGGTGTAGTGGTCAGCACGTTGGATACGTATTTCAGAGGTCCGTGGTTCGAGTCCCGGCGAAGGCGTTGCTCATTTTTCATTTCTCTTGTTTCGAAATAAAACCTAATATCCCTACGGTGGAGCCCGAACTAAAAGGTGATGGATGATGATTCTCCACTACCAGGATTTGGAAATTGGATCCCAATCCCCAGGCGCCCTTTAAAAGGGGGAGGTATATGATGTATTTCTCCCGCCTTCTTGATATGCCTTCGTGGTGTAGTGGTCTGCACGCGCGACACGTATTTGAGATGTCCATGGTTCGAGTCCAGGCGGAGGCGTTGCTCATTTTTCATCTCTCTTGCTTCGAAGTAAAAACTAATGACTCTGCAATGTTATTAAACTGTCCCATATATTGACTCAGCATAGCGTCCTCAACAAATTAAGTCAGTTTCTACGCCTTTAGTGTCTTTTTGCCGAGTGAGGCCAAAAGTAAACTTTCAGCTTTGTGCACGGAACAATCTGTCTTCTTGCATGCTAGCCGAATTGATTGTTTTTTTATATTTTTGTGAACTGTAATTTTAATTGTAAAATATTTTTAATTGTTTTAATTGTATTTGGTGTTCTATCTTTTTCTCTATTTTTCAATTTTTAATATAGATATTTTGAGTGTTTATGTATTTTTGCCTTGTCGCGAAGTGAGAACTGAATTAATTGAATTAGAAATATATCTCTAATAAAATTCGAGGAAATAAGTTTGAATGAAAGGCAGGAAAAAATGCGTACAATTTAATATTCCGTACAAACAAATCATGTGGTGGACACATCAGATTTTTTTAATTTGTCCTTTTGCTAAAAGAAAAGAAAAAAAACTGTCATACGTTGTTTAAAATGGACTCTTTTCTTACGATTGCAATGTTAATTTAAATATAATATTTAAATAACTCTTTGGATACTTATAAAATCTAATATACTGTTCGCTCGTAATTTTCTTACCCGTGGATATTTCTTTCTACGTAGAACATCGGAGGATGTAAATTATTATGGTTTTATAAGGATATATAAATTAGTTAGTTTACCTTTTTTCGGTATATTGCATCCAAACCGAAAATTTGTGAATCCTTAGTTTCCGTAAAAGTTACCTGTGCTCCAAAATTTAAAAGAAGTGATGTCCTATCCTCAGCTTAAAATTTCAACTACTGTTTTTATTTATTCATTTATTATTATTATTATTATTTAGTGAAGCTGAAAATTTTAAGAGGCTTTTGTTAAACTGCTGCGTAAGCCATAAACCTCAATTTAATTATATTTTATTATTTATTGTAGTCTCGATGCACGTAAATATCAGCAAAAATATTTAACTTAGATATCAACTTTATTTTTAATGTCAATACTTGGATTTGTAATTAGTTAAGAGTAACCATAAAAAGAAAATGACTTAACCCAAAGTACTTTTATTTCCTACATAAAATTAATTAAAGAAGCGAAAGAAATCTTTTACCTTTTTTAAGATGGGGGATTTTCTCATTAACTTAAAAAATAAGATACATTTAAAAATACTTATGTGCATTTTTTCTAATCTAATTTCTAATACAGAAACAGTTAAAAAAATTTTCTACTTTTTAGACATCCTGCATGACGTTTTGGTAGATTATGGAATGGTACGAATTATTAATGGAGCGAATACATTTTAAATTATGCATAAAGTATTACAAATTTAGAATTCTTGTTATCATTTTAATTATTGGAGTAGCTACAAATAGTGGATAAAAGACTAATTTTTATATTCGTTTTAGGTATAAGCAAATAAACATATGCAGTAATAAAAAATTTTCGACAAAGTGCTATAAATGTTGATGTCAGAGAAAAGAAAGGCAGAACTGCAGTCATTTCTCAATCACTTCAAAAGCATTTAAGGCATTTAGATGGATATTAGGCCAAATTTCAATCTTTTCGGCGGTTATGTAATCAAACAATACACGAAAAGATTTTTAGAAGAAAATGGAACTTTGAAAAAATAAATCAATAACTGATACAATAGAAATAGAAACATTCCTCGATTTAAAATTAAATATGAATAAAACTTCTGAATTAAAAAAGGCTTAAAATTAGCCTAAAATTTTAGTCTACAACCGTATGTCACACACAAACACACATAAACATAACCGAAAGCGCAGGATAGCTTAAAAGTTTTCGCTGTTATGTAAGATCTATAGATAGAAAAATTCGTCCAAAAGAATCAGAGTTTCAACATTTGTACGTACTGCATGTTGTCTCAATAAGCAGGAATAAACAAACCAGAATTAGTTAAAAATCAAATGCTAGATTGCACGGCGGATGTTACAAAAACCATATTTATGATGCTGGAATAAAATTACTTTCTTTAGATTTAAAGGTGGAACTCTTAGGTACAACTTATATCTTGTTCGAGGCGGAATTACTAAAACTGTCATAAATTCAAAAGATATTAATGTGTAACTCCGCCTATTACTGCTCCAACAACTAGCGTAGTAGGATAAACAAAAAAGGAATAATTTTAAAATACTTTCTTATATTACATATTTTGTGTTAAAAATATTGCTCCAACAAATTCTGGTTTTCTGTTAAATTTAAATAACACTATTTTGTAGTACTGTTTAAATCTAACACAAAAACAGATTTGGGGAAAACTCAGATTTATGAATAATTATTAAACGTATACCTTTATTTTAAAACTATGTATGTTTCATTGGAGAAATAAATGTTTCCTCGGGGGGGGTGGCAGGAGGGGTATTGAAAATACTGAAGTTTTATAATTTTGCAGTCATTAGGATATTTTGAAGCTGGAAGACATGAAAAAGGAGCAATGCCCTTGCCGGGGCTCGAACCTGGAACTCTCGAATACGCGCTGATCGTGCTACCGTTACACCACGAAGGCATCCCGAAAGGAGGGAGAAAATACCCTATAAAATAACCATGCGATTATCATTATATGCGATATTAGATACACTGTGCATTAGTTTTTCTATCGCTGCAATGCGCCATCCTAATACAGATTGACTTAGTACAAAAGACAAATTGCAAAAAGTAGTCCATTTTTATTATAACTGAAACTACCTTATTAGACATAATTGATCTAGTGGTTGAATTCCGATCAATAAACCTTCTCTTTAGAAGATAATTATATCATGTAACAGCTCGGAGTAACATCTTTGCACTCCATTTCTATATCATCATTACAATTCATTGTGACAATAGCGAAACCTCAAATTCTTTAATTCAAAATTGAATCATCTGGCAAAATCGATCTTTTTTCTTTTTTAAAAAAAGCTTAAGTCGACACCTTCAGGAGTATACACAACCACGACACTCCACAAAAACTCCTATCAAGAAACAAAAGGGGGGAAGGGAAGAAACAATCTGAACAAAAGAATGGAAAACACAGAGAAGCGTGGATCGTCCACGCAGCCAGATGAGGATGGGAAGTGAAGAGGGATCACATCAGCAGAAGAGCCAAGACAATCGAACTAAAAGGGAAGGGGACCGAAGAGAAGGGGGTTGTCAGGCTGTCCGGCGCCTATAGGCGCCAGTCAGGTCCAACAAAGGCGACGGGTACTCCGTTTTATGTAATGACTCTTCCTCTCCCCTTATCCCTTATAGCTCCTCCATAAAATTATTGACTGGGAAGCTGAGGAGTAAAACTGGTAGGAAGCCATAGCTAGCAAAATGATGCAGAACTCGATGCTGAGGCTTCCCTGTAGCAGTTTAAATTTTTTTCCTCTCTTATTTTCTCTAAAAGGTATGCAAATGCATTTACCAAACTTCATTAGAACAGCCAAAGCTAATTTACTATATATGAAACTTCAGGAGATAGAAACTACTGTTTCAAAATGCAATTAATTCGAATGACTCACATAAAAGAACATGACAAAAGTATGCTAATATGGTCTACATTCAATTCTGAAAATATTAGTCAATTTTCTGCAAAAAAGAGATTGGGGGAATAAAAGGAATATGTTCCTTTAAAAATTTTCTATTTCTGAAAAAAGAGAGGTTAGTGATTATCTACAATTTTTGACTTGACGTTTTGCCGTAATCTACACTTGAATTTGCTAAATACACGAAATCCAATGGAGTTCACTTATTTTAGACAAAGAAATGGCTGTTGCTCGAAATATAATTGATATTTTAATAATTAAATGAATGAATAAATATAATTTAAGACTATAAAATCATTTCCAGTATCCTACTCTCGCGGAAACGGATTTCTGCGGTGACCGCTTTGAAAACAAAATATAGATCTCAGTTAAATATAGAAAGAGAATTCAGAATGTCTATTTCTAATATTAAACCTTCCTTCGAAAAACTTTGCTGTGCTAGACAGGCTCAAGGGAGCCACTAATAATTATGAAAACTGTTTTTAATTCCGTATTGATAAGCTAATTATTGACTGCATCCTGCACAGCTGACACAATACCATTTATAGGTATATTATGTCAGTGTAAATATTTATTTTATTTTTCATTATGTCAGAATGGATTTTGTTTTGCTTTTCCTTCATCAAATTATTCCATTTTTACTTCCTTGTACGAAGTGGACTGAATAAAGGACTCTTTTTCCCTAAACGAATTATAAAACTGATTTAAAATGGATTCAGAAAAGTTTTTTTTCGTGACATCTGTACGTACGTAAGTAGATATGTACGTATGTATGTATCTCGCATGATTAGCCTCAGAAGGTAGAAATTTTGTATGTATGACTGCTATAACATGTAGATGTGCACCTCCTATTTTGATTGCAATCGGCCGCACTAAAGTATATAAATGTATGTATATATATATATATATATATATATCCCCTTTGTTACTCGGCTGAGTGACTCAGTTTCTTTATTATTATATGTTTGTAAATTGTGCATTTTTTTGCTTTAAAAATGTTTAAATTATGTTGTCCTTATCTTCCGGTTAAGGTTTTTATGCCTTTAGTTAACCTGCATGTTATAGTTGTAGAGTTATCAACAATTTAAAAGTTGTTTAAGTGCGGCTATGCCTAATTATTTTTACCATAGCGGCCATATTTATTTACATTTGAAACTTAGCAGAATAGTGGATTTGTTGCCAAGCTAGAGAAACTATGCTTCGGAACAATAAAGTAACCTCTTTTTGTATCATTGCGAATTTAATTATGCTTGATCCATCCTGGAATTATTATTCAAGTTATTAAATTATCCCATATATTGACTCAACATAGTATCCACAATAAATTAAGTCAGTTTCTACACCTTTAGTGTCTTTTTGCGGAGTGAGACCAAACGTAAACTTTCAGCTTTGTGCACCGAAAAATCTGTCTTCTTGCCCACTGGCCAAATTGCTTGTTTTTGTTATATGTTTGTAAACTGTAATTTTAATTGTAAAATTTTTTTTAAATTGTTTTAACTGTATTTGGTGGTCTACGTTTTTCTTTATATTTCAATTTTTAATATAGATATTTTGAGTTTTTATGTATTTTTGCATTGTCACGAAGTGTGAACTGAATTAATTGAATGAGAAATATATCTCTAGTGAAATTCGAGGAAATAAATTTAAATGAAAGGCAGGTAAAAATGCGTATAATTTAATATTCCGTACAAGGAAATCATGTGGTGTACACACCAGAGTTTTTAACTTAAAATGCCTCTTATTCGTACAAAATGCAAATACCTTATTTTTATGTTCATTATATTTCCATTCACTACTCTGTAATATATAAGACACTATAGCAGAAAATGCTCCGAAACAAAAGCCAAACGAACGTCTTCTTTTGAAAACATACCATTAGAAAAATGAAGTTCCAAGAACCCGAAAGTTAGTTTGAATCTATAGTATAATCAATTGATTTAAAATTGTTTAAAATGCAACTAAGTCTTTTTTACTCAGAAAGATCTCAAAAAAATTTTAAATCCTCATTTTCTTAAGAAGTGCACAAGAGGGCTCCCAGGATAAACGTATCAATATTTTGTTTCAAAGCACTTTCATTAAATATTTAAAAAATGTTTTGCACTCAAATACATGCCATTGTTTTTATCTGTACGTTGTACGGCAGATGATTTTCTTGCTGATTTTGTAATATAAAAACTACGTTAGAACTAATCTGCTATTTTGAAAATATTGTAAGGGTATTATTTTAAATTAACGAGTTATTTTGATTTCGGTCTTATGTATAACTTCTCATTTCCGTATTCCTCACCAGAAGAAAAATTAGTTGTGTGTATTTAAACTGAGTTTTTTTTTATTTTAAAAGAAGGAGTGTTTCTAGTATTTTCGCGCTACGTGTATTGTCTTTACCAGCTCTAACAGTTACAATTATTCGGCTTTGCGTCTTCTCGCCACCGATACTTTAATTCTGATGTACCGGTAAATTTATTGAGTAAGCTTCTAGTTTGATATTTAATTGTTTAATCATAGACTATTGATCAGCGTTTAATTTAAATTAAGTTCTTAGCATTATATTTTCATTGCCACGAGTTGCTGTTATTGTAGCACAACAACGTCCCCTTATCTTTCAAGTTCTGCTCAAATAAACAGATTCTTATAAGAATCTTTTTGTTGTTTGTTTATAATTGACTTCATGTCTGTTAGGCTTGTAGGACTGAAGTAGCATTACCAGGTCAAGAATAACATATTAAGTTAATTTGTAAAATAAATCTTGTTGTTATTTTATTTGATTAATTCTATTTTATGATACCCAACTATACAACATAACGCAACAATTTTAAGATTATTAATAATGCAAAAGATATTAATTGGGCCCTTGGTCTGAAATCAAAACCGTATTACTCGTGGGCTGTTCCCCTTTTTTAATTAATTTTATTAAAAAATAACGCAAATAATGTACTTTTCGAAGGACGCGATCGCAGTAAATACAAAACAAATGAAAATTATTCAGTTTACCTGTAACTTTCACAATATTATTTAATTAAAGGAAGGCTTTCTTCCAATAAGTATTTATAGTCATGTTAACACTGTAATTCTTAATACGATACCTTCAGTTCTACTTTCCCTGTATCTTGAATTTCGCCCATTCTAATTGTTGCTACATCGCTACTCCTTAAGTCTCAAATTATTCATTGCTGCTGGAAATATTGTCTGTGTTTTCAGCTTATAATATGCAAATTATAACAAAACTAAGTGGTCTCCATCATTACCGTTGTCACTGTATTCCTCCCCGTTCGGTCTCTTTTCAAGAACAATGATCTCCAGGAAATCAAAAGCATTGGATATCCCCGTTCTCTGAAAGCTCTTCATCACATTTGCTTCATCAATCAAAGCCCGTGCACCCAAAATCCACTATTAAAGCAGTTACTAAGATGAAAACAATGACTATGTGGAAGGAACTATTGTAAAATTTAGGGGAACTCACTTTCTGAACGTCCTGAAGGAGGAGAAAATTTTGTGGTTATTTTAAAATATTTTAGACCACTGTGTAAAAACGCAAGGAGGGGAAAATGCAAGTATATATCGTAATAGCTGAAAAACTTCATTTAAAGATCATTTGTGAAAATATTTATTTTGTAAATATTTTATTTAATATGTTTTTTAAAATATTTTTTAGTTTCATATAAAACTGCACTTTTAAATCAATTAATAATCAGTTTAGTTAATATATTTTCCATAAATAAATAACAGGTAAAAGATTTCAATTTAGATTACATGAATCTAACACATTTAATAAAATTTCGGATACTGTAATTGAATCTTGACTTTTCTTTCAGGTGAAAGTTTTGACGGCAGAAATTTTATGTCTTTATTAATCTTATTTTAATGAGCTAACTGACTGATTTAAAATCTAAAAATAGAAGTTCAAAATTGTATTCATTTCTCCCGTTTTAATAGTGTAAAGTGAAGAAGATGAATTTTAAGAAAGATTTGGCAGAAGTTCAGAATTAGCAAAAGCAATTTTATTATTTCGATTTTCTTGAATGCTCGTAATTTCGTGAAGAATGTTCAAGTGATGCTTCGGTTTTGGAAGCTGTTAAACAAATTGCGGTATTATACCAGATTAAAAGAATGTAAACATAATTTTTAAAAAATCTAAAAGGTTTTCAGATTTTAGCTGTCGCCAAAAAGGGTTTTTTAAGGTTTATTACGCTCTCGTTCAGCTCTCGGTCTACCAGTGATGTTACACTTACACATACTAACCCTTTTTTTGTCTTTTTAGCTTTATTATTAAGCATCATTTTCTTTGTACTTACACCATACTTTATTCAGCAGCAAATAGAAGAACTTTTAGAAACATCATAGCAGTATTCGTTTAGAACCTCCGATGAAGCGTTAAATGCTGGCATACATTTTTCTGTTTCTTTCAGTCTTTTCTCAATTCTTCACATTCATGTCCAATTTTCTTACTAAGGTGGTTTTACAAAACATTTTTAACGTTTTTACGTATGTCTTTTTATTATTAAGTTTTTGTGTGTTTATTTAATCTATTAGGTATTTCTCTCCCCTTTTTCGCATGCCTTCGTGGTGTAGCGATCAGCACGCTGGGCACATATTC
Organism: Stegodyphus mimosarum; assembly: GCA_000611955.2. NCBI lineage: Eukaryota > Metazoa > Arthropoda > Arachnida > Araneae > Eresidae > Stegodyphus > Stegodyphus mimosarum. Next base: position 115,523 of record KK121711.1, on the reverse strand, counting down.
CAGAGGTCCGTGGTTCGAGTCCCAGCGAAGGTTTTGCACATTTCTTCAATTTCCTGATTGAATAAAAATTTCTAATGTCTCTAAACTGGCGCCTGAACTGAAAAAGGTGGTGGATGATGATTATCCGCCACCAGGATTTGCCGACCCATGTTCTAGTGGAAGACTACGTTATTCAAAACTGGATGGCTCTAGGTACAGTTATTTTATTACAATGCGAGAAACGTACATACATTTAGCATATTCTTCATTATTTATTTTTTTTAAATATAATATAGAGTGATAATATTTGGTAGCAACAATTTGAAAAACGATGCGCCGTTTATAGTGATTGAAAGCAAAATCCGTCTTGAGGCGAATATCGCTTTCGAGATTAACGGCCCTTTTGAGCTAATAAATAAAGATTAATAGTATTTGAAACTTTTCCTCTATAACGTAATTAAGTGTGTCCGAAACAACGTAAGATGACTACAACCTAGAATTTAAATTGAATATAATGCTCTCTTTCTTACACAGATGAAAAATTTCTATGAATGTATATGCTAACAATTTTTAATACAAAAATCGATATTTAATGTGATACAGATGTACGGTACATGCAACGAGTATTTGGCTAATATCCAAAGATATCGTTAAAATAAAAGCCTAGTTTAATTAGATTCCATGATAAAAACCGAAATTTTCATTTCAAAAGTCGGACAAACAAAACCAAGTGCTTATTACTAGTTGAAAGTTGTAATGAAATTCACATGCTAAAATCTAGAATTTTATTTCTCTCGGTTTAAACGCAGATTGGAATATGCATACTATGAAATATGAATACTTAGCGGTTTACTTAGCTTAATACTTATGCATACTTTGCTGTGAGTACTAGTTCAAGTACCTAAATATCGCAATTTTCCGTGGTATTTTTTTTTTCATCCGTGTAAATAGAAGAAAAATAGTTTTCCTTAAGAATGTATCGAAAAGTAATTTTTTTTCTTTTCTTTTTGCATCATTTCATTTAGAAAATTTTTCATTCAAGTTTGGATTTACAGATTAGTTGATTCATCCCATTTCATATAAAAATGAATTTTTATATGAAATGGAATATTAATACAAACTTCAAAGAATATTAATACAAACTTCAAAGATTATGTAAGTTTAATTTAAAGTATTATTTACGTTCACTACTTCTCGCTCAATGTTATGATCATATGAAATACAAAACTTGTTCCTTCTTCAGTAACATGGCTTTCGACTGAACCTTTATCTTTCCAATTAGGGAGAATATATTAGAATAATATACGGAGGAATCGTAGGGAACCAAATTACCATGAAAATTAATCTGTAATCTGTTGTACACTTTTTCAAAAGTTAAGCAAAGGATGCAGGCTTAAAGCTCACTGGGTGAATCTTAGAATGTGAAATAAAACTCTTAAATATTACATGATATGACTAAGTTTGATTTACTCCCCACAAATATGCAAATTAGAGATTCATTGAAAAAGATGCCTTTCTGAAGCCTTCGAAAAGACGAATTTAACTGTTGATTGAAATTTCTTAAATGTGAATCTGGTTATGTTTTGATTATATATAAAATCGGTTATGGTTCACAGAGGACGAATAGAAAATTAACGCTAACACGTTATCGCTGATATGATGCAAGGTAATCTATCAAAGATATCCCTATTTTATTTGGTATTAACCCCAATGCAATTTTTTTGCCTTTATAAATAATATGAGATCTGGAGATCAGTTCCCTATCACCCAAGAATTATCACACTCTCTGGATGAGTGTGTGGCTTTAGTTTCCAAGCATGTTTTACTGGAGATCACATCATCAGAGCAATGATTACTATAGTTAGGAAGTAAACATCTTAGACTTCATGAGGCTAAGGCTATGTATAAAAGGATTGGGCACTTGGGTGTCACAAGTTCGTATCCTTCTAAGCGTCAAAGCGAAAGAAGCTGGAGTCCAAAAAATGCCAGTTGGAAACAACTGAATAATCTAAAGTATTTTTCATGGACTAGTCTAGTGGAATCCAATAACAAGCGTATGAGGATCCGGAAAGAAGAACGATTGCGAAGCAAATTCAGGAATATCATTAAACATTACGACTTCAGTGCTGGCAGAGTAATGATATGAACCGTATTGCCTTCAATTATCATACCAACTGATATGTCTTTGCAGAAGATACGACGATGGAGCAAAGATGTTGAAATAAAATCCTCTGTCGCCATTATAATACTTCAAGCAGCAGTTGATTCTCCTTCTACTAGCATGTCCGAGAATGAATAACAACGTAGAGCAAATTTGGCAGACGCGTACTTCATGAATGAAGGGCATTGCTGAGATGAAATGGCTATCATATTCATCCGACTTCAACTCATCGAAGGCCTATGCTGTATCTGTTAATGTATCCTCTGTTGCGTTATTAGAGGAATGGCCATTACTACCTTTTGGCTCTCTTGGACACTTAATAAAAGGTACAGAACGTCGCTAAGGGGCTTGTATGAAAGTCAGAGGTGTTCGCATCGTTTAATAAGACACATTTCGTAAGTGTGCGTAGATTATAAAACATTTTTGAATATATAAATGTGACATACATAAGAAATAAATTACTACAAGTATACATAAGTATATTTTATTTACTATAAGTTTTTATTCATGGTATTGCTACTGATTTCATATTTATTTGGCTATTTATTTAGAGTTGTAATTAAAATTGGTTTATTTTCCTGTGCAACGCAGACGATTTTTGAAGAGAAAGCTACGTCGGAAAAATAGAGATAAAAGAACGTGTGCATTCAATCCATAACGAACCCGTACGCACGCAACAATTTTTGGTGTCAGGAATGGGATTGAATGCCTTTAATTAGGGCAATGGAAGAACAATTAAGGCAGTTTATGGCAGCCTTTGTTCCATTTAAAGAAGAGATTAAAGCTGGCCAAGAATCCGTTAAAGAGGAGATGAAAGTAGAAGAAGAAAAGATGGAAGCTGGTCAAGAATCCGTTAAAGAAGAGATGAGAGCCGTTCAAGAAAAAACGAAGGAATCTCTTAAGGCAGAAATGAAGACTGTTCAAGAAAACATTCAAGTCGATCAAGAGGAAATGAAAAGAGAAATTACCAGCGTAATAGAAAATAAATTCGAGGCTATGGAAGGCAGAATTGACGCTGTTGAAAATAAAGTTGAACACATTGAAGAAAGAGTTTCTTCTGTAAAACAACAAATAGAAGAAAGCGTTTCTGCTGTGGAGCAACGAATCGAAGGAAGAGTCTCTGCCTTCCAACATCAAATCGAACAACAAATTGATAACAAGGTTTCTGCGGTTGCGAAAGAAGTTCATACTTTAAAGAAATTCGTAGCGACGGCAGGAAGCAATTTGGATAGTTTCAAATTTCTACTCGTACCTGTTCGTCCCTCTCTGAAGCTATCCACATATAATGGGAAGACCTCTTGGCAAGTGTATAAGACACAATTTTCTATACTGACGGATGCGAATGGATGCGATTCCCAAGCTAAGGCCTGTCATCTCGCCGCTTCTCTGAGAGCAGATGCAGCGGATATCCTGCAGACTCTTCTCGAAAACCAGAGACTAGACTTCGAAGCTCTGTCCGGCGCTTTGGAGCTGCGTTTTGGAGAGAAGTGTTTAAAACATTACAGCAGGCTTCAGTTAAATTCCCGTCAACAGAAGTCTACGTAAACACTCCAGGAGCTCGCTCCAGAAGTTGAAAGGCTGTCCTACCTCGCCTTTTCGGAGTGCCCGACAGAAACAAGGGAAATCCTGTCTCTGCAACCCTTCATCGACGGCATCCGGGATCCTCAAATACAGAAAGCACTGAGAATGGCGGATGTCAAGGACTTGAAAAGCGCTCTAGTGTACGCCATGAAATTCGAGGCAGCAGAGCAAGCTACTCGTAGAAAACGCCACCCAATCAGAGCTGCTCACATACAAGAACCAATGGATCAAATGACTGCTCGCCTAGACGATTTAACCAGAAACGTAAATGCCTTGACACGGAATATTGGTGACAAGAAACCAACCGTAAACTGCTGGAACTGCGGTGCTGAAGAGCACATTCGAAGAAACTAAAGAACACCCCAGGGTACGGATGTTAAGACCGGGCCTATCAAGAAGGAGGGAAACTAATTCGTGGCCATCTCGCGGGGCGGAAGTTGACAAATAATGAAAAGCCTCAATTTAAAGCGCTTCAGATTTCTGCAGTCAATGGCGGCAATAACGGAATTTTCATCTTGGGGCAAATCAATGGAATTCCTTGTAACATGACGATCGACACGGGAGCCAATGTTACCATCATTCGAAAAGATTTGGCTCAACAACTCGAAGGTAAACTTATCTGGACGCCGACCTGCATTATTTTCCAGACTGTATCCGGCGAGAAGATCAACAAGAAGGGAAAAAGAAACGTTAACATCACCTTTGGAAGTGCCGCTTATCATCACATGGCATATGTAGCAGAAATTACAGACCCTTGCATACTCCGGATTGGACTTTCTAAAGAAATACAATTTTTCCTTGGACTTTAAAAATACCGAACTGCAATCTGCCTCTGAGGACATAACTTTATTCGGGATTAATGATGAAGGAGTGAAATCTATCCACAAAATCATAGCTCAGGACCAGATCACAATAACGGCAAGAACAGAAATTTTACTTCCTGGATCCATAGTCGAAAATAGAAATTTCCGTTACGGCGTCATGGAATATCCCAAGAATTGTAATAGCCCTAAAGGAGTATTAATAGCCTCAGCACTCGTCGACGTATCGGGGACCGTTATCCCGATGAGAGTTGCCAATGTAACTGACAAGGCGAGAGTTATTAAGGAAGGTGAAGTGGTTGCAGAATGTACTCCAGTAACCAACGTTGAAAGAAAAAGTAGCATCTCAAAAACCGTGTCTTCAAATAACATTACATCGGAGTTATTGCAGAATGCCCAATTAAACGATGAAGAAAAGAATGCTGCCAAGCGTGTCATTAAAGATCTTCAAGATGTTTTCTCCCGCTCGCCTTCTGACGTGGGCCAAACCAGTTTGACTCAACATAGAATCGATACTCGTGATCATCCACCAATCAAGCAACATCCAAGACGTCTGCTGATTCCGAAACAGGAAGAGGTGCGATCACGTTTAAAGGACATGCAAGCAAGCAAAGTCATCGAGCCTTCAGCAAGTCCCTGGGCATCTCCCATCGTCCTGGTAAAGAAGAAAGACGGGTCAACCAGATTTTGCGTTTACTATCGCCGGTTGAATGAGGTTACGAAGAAAGACAGTTACCCTCTTCCTAGAATTGACGACATTCTGGATTCTCTTTCTGGAAACAAGTGGTTCTCGACACTTGATTTAAAGAGTGGATATTGGCAGGTAGAAATACATCCTGGTGACCGAGAAAAGACTTCATTTACTACAGGACAAGGACTTTGGCAGTTCAAGGTGATGCCGTTTGGACTATGTAATGCGCCGGCTACATTTGAACGCCTATTGGAGACTGTTTTAAAAGGTCTTTCAATCGAAGCCCGTCTGATATACTTGGATGACATCGTCATCGTCGGGAAGAGTTTCGAAGAACATTTGAAAAATCTTAGAAATTTTCTTCAGAAACTGAAAGAAGCCAATCTGAAGTTGAGTCCCGCTAAATGCAAATTTTTCAGACAGGAAGTGACTTACCTCGGACATGCCATCTCTGCTGAAGGTGTGCACACGGATTCTGAAAAAGGTGTCAGCAGTTAAAGACTGGAGACGTCCCGAAAATGTCCACCAGCTGAGAAGCTTTCTAGGGCTTTGCACCTACTATAGGAGATTCGTGAAGGATTTTTCTTCGATCGCAAGACTTTTTCACAAGCTGACAGAGAGCAAGCAAAAGTTCATGTGGACAAAAGAATGTGAGAATACATTTAAGACCCTGAAGGAAGCTTTAACATCTGCTCCAATCCTAACGTATCCACAGCTCAACAGACCATTTTTTCTACACACGGACGCGAGTAATGAGAAAGTGTCGGCTCTGTTTTGTCCCAAGAAATAGAGGGCTAAGAACGTGTAGTGGCTTACTGGAGCAAGTACCTGTCTAAACCGGAGAGGAATTATTGTGTCACAAAGAGAGTTGCTCGCCATAGTCAAAGCCGTAGAACATTTCCATCATTATCTATACGGCAGAAAATTCCTTCTCCGCACGGATCATGCATCATTGGCCTGGGTTTTAAATTTCAAGAATCCTGAGGGTCAGATATTCAGGTGGATACGGAGAATCTAGGAATATGATCATCATCGGAATATTCGTCATCGGAAAGGATCATCGCACGGAAACGCTGATGCCTTGTCTAGAAGACCTTGCCCAGAAAACTGCCGATATTGTTCCAAGGTCGAAGCTACATACCGGCTGGTTGATCCAGTCGCACGACAAATTACAACATCAGCATCGGCTGATCCACACCCACGCAGTGACAAGGAAATCAGAAGAGACCAGCTGGAAGACAGTGACATTAAACCCATAATTGATTTAATGGAGATCGCAAACAGAAAACCTACCTGGCAGGACATTTCGAGAATTAGTCCCACGACAAAACAATACTGGGCTCTCTGGGACTCACTCCACATTCGAAACGGCGTCTTGTACCCGAAATTCGAATCGGACGATGGAAAGACATTCCGATGGCAGCTGCTACTCCCAAGATCCCGGAAGTTCTTAAAGAACTACATAGCAGCCCTGCAGGAGGCCACTTCGGAATAATGAAGATCTTGCAGAGAGTTCGGGAGCGCTTCTACTGGAATAATGCAAAGGATGACGCGCAAAAGTGGCGCCGATCTTGCGATGCCTGTGCAAGTCGGAAAGGATCGAAGAAAATCAGCCTAGGGAAGCTGCAACGTTACAATGTACGAGCACCTTTTGAACGTATCGCCTTTGAAATCTTAGGACCTCTGCCACGAACTGCTGATGGCAACAAATACATCCTCGTTATGATGATGATACAGCACTGGATTTCCAGGATCGGAGTGCGTCTTCAGTTACATTTCGATCAGACAAGGAATTTTACCTCAACTGTAATCAAAGAACTCTGTAAGCTACTCGACACTGACAAAACCCAAACGACGCCTTTAGATCCCCAGTCGGGCGGCATGGTAGAGAGGTTTAATCGAACCATCCTCAATAACCTCTCCTTAGTGGTTTCCAGGAGCCAACAGGACTGAAGTTACCACTGTTTTTACTGGCTTACCGCAGTGCTGTCCACGAGACTACCGGCTATTCCCCATCTCAGATGCTCTTCGGTCATGACCTTCGTCTGCCATGTGATCTTTTGTTTGGTCGCCCTCCGGAAGCGCTTTCATCGCCTGAGGAATACATTCAAGATCTCTAGGCCCGGTTTGAAGTGATGCATAACTTTGCATGAGAGCCAGTCAACTTGGCGACGGAGAAGATGAAGACCCGCTACGATACAAGGGCTACTGGACATCGTTTCAACGAAGGAAACAAGGTGTGGTTATTGAATCCGACGGTTAGAAAAGGACTTTCTCCGAAACTGCAGTTACCTTGGGATGTTTCACCTTGGGATGGTCCTTACACAGTCCTAAACAGGTTGAACGACGTCGTGGTTCGGATCCGTAAGTCATCGAACTCTAAACCTAAAGTCGTTCATTACGACAGGTTAGTTCATTACAATGACCATAGTACGCAGTGTATATATTTGTAAATAATAATGTAAATAGTATAAGACCATGGTCCTACTTGTATTTAGTATTTGTATTTAGTATTTGATTTGTATTTGATAAGTATTTGTATTTTTATTTGTATTTGATTTGTAGTTGATTAGTATTTGATAAGTATTTGTATTTGATAGCATTTGTATTTGATAGTATTTGCGTTTAGTATTTGATAGTATTTGAATTGTATTTAGAGTTTGATAGTATTTGATTTGCTGAAAGTTACTTATCGCAACTATTGTTTATTTTGTAATTGTAACGAAATGTTTATTATAGCATTGAGGCGTTAGTTGTAAGTTTGGCTTCCTCTCCAAGGATTGTACTGCCCGGGACGTGCAGTCCTTGGGAAAGGGGCAGTGTTACGGATTTCATATTTATTTGGCTATTTATTTAGAGTTGTAATTAAAATTGTTTTATTTTCCCGTGCAACGCAGACGATGTTTGAAGAGAAAGCTACGTCGTAAAAATAAAAATAAAAGAGCGTGTGCATTTAATCCATAACGAACCCGTACGCACGCAACAGTATAAAAACTGAATATTTAACTTCATTTAAAATTATGAATCAATAAAAATATAACTTTTCTAGGCAGTTAAATTTACTGTCGTGTGCATGACTTTTGGTTAGATAAATGCTTGCGGAGTACGACAGTTTCCTGCGGCTTTATGTGGTTCGCCTTTCAAAAATATGAAAAAGGAACAGGAAGATGATGCATTCCAAATCGTTCTATGCTGAAATATGTCTGATTTAAAAACTATATTATTACCAAAATGTTATAGAACTGAAAATTCAACCCATAGTTTTCCTTTTGTATGCTTTAAGGAGATTTAAAGGCAGTCATTAGCCCATATTGTAAGTAAAGGATCGTTCAGAAACAAATAGACAATAAGAACATACTTGGAAATTTTAGTTGCTCAAAACGTCTTAAACAAATAGCCAGTAATATTATGTCAGTGATGCCAGTCGATCCTTCACATAGGTTGCTTTAAATCATACATGAAAACTCCGATTTTTATTCAAATGGAGCACACAAAATAAATATTAGAAGCTTTCGTTGTAAACTTCTAACATCATGTCCACAAGTCTGTACTAGCGATATCCAGTACTTGCAAGTAACAATGATACGACTACATATCCCGGGGCAGAAATGTGTACATGCTTTATCAGATTCCTTATAATGAATGCTCTAAGAAATCTTCAAGCATGATTCTATTTCCGTATTACGTGGTGAGTTTTTAATCAACTGTTTAAATTTCAGAGCAAAGGCAATAAGTACCGAAAGATTTAAGTGCATATTCATTCGGAAGATTTTACTGAATTCAAATTTTCATAACATGCATTACATCATTGTTGCACGAATAAGAGGAATTGAACAAATTCGAAAAGGCTCCTAAGCTTAAACTTTATAGAGAAAAAGGCATCGAACCAATAAAGTTTGATAAATTACAATCTAGCCAGATGTTCTATTAAAAGAGGAAAAAAAATCTGAAAGCCTTAAGATTTTATATTCCGCCCAAAGGAGCGTTTTTTAACGTTTTGCGTGTTACCTTTATTTATTAAATATGCATCTAAACCATAAAATTCAGTTCAATTACAATACCGCAAAATAATTTTAAAATGAGCATATCTTTAGAATTTCCGATACACAGTCTCGCGCGTGGGAGATAAAAATGTGTTGTTTTTGTACAGTGTTGCCACTGCTCGCTTTTAAATCGTAGAATTTGTTAATCAAAAATTCATTAAATTTTATAAAATATGGAATAGATTATAAATTCCAAATTCCAAATTTGGGCTTCCAGATGTCCATATTCGGGTTGAAACGTACGTTATTCAAAGTTTGATGGATCTAGGTACCGTTGTTTTATCACAGTGAGAGAAACATATACATTTATGCAGATTCTTCGCTTTCCTTCTTCATTTTAGTTTCTTTAAATATAGTGCAGGGCGATGATATTTGCTGGCACCAATTTGAATATTGAACCCACATTTATAGTGAATCAAAGCAAAATCTCAAAACGAAATGAATAGCCCATCTGGGCTAACAATAAGGAAAAAATTCGAATATATTTCGAAAAAGACAAAAGTTCTTTGTAACTTGAAAATTCCTTATTATACCAATTTCGAGTAACAAAATCACGCGGCTTAAAACATAAATTCAGAATATTGCAATTTCAAAGATTAGGCTCCTGTCCTTTTTACTTCCTGATGCGAAGTAAAAACGAAGTATTGTAATCATGAAAAATTTCGGGTATCATATTTCAACGAAAGTATCCATTTTGGCCGTTATCGAATGCAATTTGAAGATGTTTTTCCATGATATCTGAACGTAAGGACAGAATAAAGGCCTCTTTTTCCACAAAAAATTTATACTGATTTAAAATGGATTCTGAAGAGATTTTTTTCGCGGCATCTGTGCGTAGGTACGTATGTATGTATGTATTTCGCATACTCAAAAACGAGTAGCCTCAGAAGCTTGAAATTTTGTATATAGGACTGCTATAACATGCAGATGTGCACCTCCTATTTTGGTTGCAATAAGCAGCACCAAACGTATATAAATATAGGTATTTACGAAGTGGCTTTCGAGTCACCTCGGCGTGCCGGAAAGATGACCAAACTTGATCATTTAGAGGAAGTAAAATTCCTAACAAGGTTTCCTTAGGTGAATCTGCGGAAGGATCATTACCGATGGTTTATACATCAAGTCTGTTGCTCGGCTCAATGACCTCAGTTTCTTTATTCTTATAGGTTTGTAAATTGTGCATTTTTTGCTTTAAAAATGATTGAATTATGTTGCTCTTATCTTCCGTTTAAAGTTTTTATGCCTTTAGTTAATCTGCATGTTATAGTTGTAGAATTATCAACAATTTAAAAGTTGCTTAAGTGCGTCTAACCCTAATTATTTTGGCTATAGCGGTCATATTTGTTTACATTTGAAACTTAGGAGAGTGGATTTGTTGCCAATCTAGAGAAATTAAGCTTCGCAACAACAAAGATAACGCCTTCTTTTATTATGCGAATTCAATCGTGCTTAATCAATTCTGGAATTTATTCGAGGAAATAAGTGTTTAAGATTTACTTCGTAACTTTTAATATGGATATTTTGAGTTTTTATATATTTTTGCTTGTTGCGAAGTCAGATATGAATTAATTGAATGAGAAATACTGAATCGTCTGTGAAAAACTGTTTCTTTTCTTTTCGTTGTTGTTTGTTTATTTAATTTCTTTTATACATCGTTTTAGATTTATCATAATATTGAATACAACATGTGGTAACGATTAGATAATTCTTCAGACGATATACGTAATTTTTGTGCATTCTGAGTTATGAAATGAATGAGATGTAACGCTGTTAAGTAAACCTAGCGCCAGAGTGTCGCTATGGTAAACAAATATAGTGACTTTTAAAAAGTGCATTTATTCTGTTGTGGTTTATGCTTTGTCTTTGAAGTAGATTTAATTCAATCCAATAAGTCTGAATGAAATGCAAAATTCGCATAATTTAATATTCCATTCAAGGAAGTCATGTGGTGTACACTTCAGATTTTTTTTTAAATATCACATGAAAACAATTTAACAACATTGCTTCGTAACCTTGTATGGAACTTAACTACTTTAAATGTTAATCTCTGCCTCTGTTATAACACCTACTGGGGTTCTGAATAGCTTAGATTGTTTAAAATATTTTTTCTTTTTCTGAAACATTTTCTGTTTACAATTCCAAAAATATTTTGATATGTTTCCCTCCTACCTCTCTTCGAAATTTTCTTTTTCTGTTTTTCTTATCAGGCTAATTAATTCGTTATTCCAGTTTCATTAAAAGATTCATTAAAAGTATTTTCTTTACTGGAGATACCTATGCACTGGTAAAACGTAAACGTTTCCTATTTTCAATAAATTTCCATTAATATTTTTTTCGTGGATTAAGGTGTATTTTGAAAATCGATTTTATAATTTTATCATTAAGTTTACTTATTTCCTATTTAATTAATAGTTCGCTATATATTCCTATATTTATAATTTTATTTAATTATGTTTACTTTTTGCTTTAGTTCCTCAGTCATCGTATTTTATTATCTACTATTTCATCTGAGGGTTTTACATAAATTCTGTACACTTATATCTATTTCAATACAAACCTTTTCTGTATTTTTCATCGTGTGATCACCTTTTATTTTTGATTCATTTAAAACTGTAAAGGAGCTATGTCTAGCAGGTTAGATAGCACTTCATATGCAGTAAAGGTTTTAGTTTAGAAGAATCGTAAATTACTAAATCTAGAGTGACAACTATTTTAAATTTTACTAACAGTTTAACTTAACACTGCTCTCTCTTCTGTGTCGCATAGGCTCGTTCAGACCAGAAGATTATGCAAATAAAAATCACAAAAAAAGAGTTTAAAGCCAGTTAGGGTAGCTGCAACTTATGCTTCGTAAAGTGAAAAGCTGCCATGCTTCGTAGAGTGAAAAACTGCCATTCCTACAGAGATTAGCTAATACTAATCTCTGTAGGAAGAAGCAGTGCTTGTAGGAGTCCGCAAATTCCTTTCTACCTCTCGAAGTTGGTGAATGGCTATTATAGTGATTAGCTGAGAGAATAACAAGTGTTTTTAAAGAACTTAATTTTTGAAAATTATAAATTCTAAGTCAGATCACCTTGTTGTAACAGAAGAAGAAATCGATCTTTTGGATGTACATTGCTTACGCAGAAAAAAAAGGGGAAAGTTCTAGTTTGAGTCATAGAATCGAAATATGGAAAACAATTGGTATGTTATTTCAGAAAAATTCCGATTTTATGTTGAAATACCTATGTTAGAACAATGCTATATATAAATTTAATATATGTTCTAAGTCGCGCTTTCGTGACATGAAAAACGCAATTTGAATTTTGTAAACCTGCCTAGTAGAATTTGAGATAAAGAACTATCCTTTTCTTTTTTTTCGCAATGTACGTTCTTGCTTCAGTTGTAATCCATCAACAGTGAATAAATAACATTTTTGTTGATTTTAAATCTGTGCTTTTGTGTATGTTGATTGCTTTCAGCGAGGTAACTCTCCTACAGTTGATAATAATTGTGAATGTAGTACTGAAATGCTTTTAAGAGTAAGTAAATTTATAGTAATATATAACATCTATGGGATAACGCTGAATAGAATCCTGAATCATTGTTCTCAAATTTGACTTCAGTTTTCGGTATAATTTCAGATAAATTAAATTGCAATTGAAAGAGACTTAATTTTGCTATTTTTTCAGTGGCCAATTAGTTAAATAATAATATTAGATTCGATCCTTCAGCACTTTTGTGTACAATTCTTATTTTGACATGCTGTGAAATAATTTTCTGACAAAGTAAGACAAGCAGTAAGAATAAACAAATTTATATATCTTCATGAATTAAAGCAGAAACTACGATAAAACAAATCGTGCCCATACTGTAGTTGCATTCTGAGGTTAATCTTAAACTAAGTACATTTTCCTGAGTTTTCAAAACTTTAATTAATAAAAACATTTTAATTGTAGAATTTCTGCTCAAAGTATTATAATTAATTGTTCTTCTTATATAACGAAATGAATTTTGAGAAAATACTCTTTTTCTAGTACATTTAAGATTCGGATAAATGTGTAAATCATATATCGACTTGCTGTCGTGTAAACTCTAGAAAAATTCCTAATTTCTATTTCTCTCAATAAATGAGTCATAAATCTTTCCAAATATGGTTGATTGTAGACAGATATGCAAATATTTTTCAAAAGTCTGTGCGCTGGATGACATCTTTGCTCTAGCGGATTGCTGGATCTTAATATCCCTAGCGTCAAGTTATCAAGGACTGCTTGACTTCGTTATTTCTCTGATGTGTGGCTTTCTTGCTCAGGTATTTTTCTGGAATTGAAATTCTAATCTCTTGTTCTTCTTGAAAGTTTCCGTTTGTTCCTTAATTATGATTTATGTTATAATTCCTAACCATGTCTTCTTTAATCATCTTTCCTCCTTCATTTGATTTATTTCATAACGTCTGATTCGTGTAAGAGCTATAATTCCCCGAGGCTAATATTCCTTTAAACAACTTAAGTACTTCTCCCGCCTTCTTCGCCTGCCTTCGCGATGTAGTGGTCAGTATACTCGGCGTGTATTCGAGAGGTCCGTGGTTCGAGTCCCGGCGACGGCAGGGCTCCTTTTTTACGTCTTCTGCTTCCAAATAACTTAATGACTCTACAGAGGCACCCGAACTAAAAGGTAGTCGATGATGATTCTCCACCACCAAGATTTGGCGTTTAAGGCCCCTAATCCCCGGTCGTCCTTTAAAAGGGGGAGTATATAAGGTATTTCTCCCACCTTCTTTGCATGCCTTCGTGGTGTAGTGGTCAGTACTCTGGTCGCGTATTCCAGAGGTCCGTGGTTCGAATCCCGGCGAAGATGTTGCTTATTTTTCCTCTCTCCTCTTCTAAATAAACTAATGTCTCTACAAACTAACTATTTGGTCAGTATATTCTTTAGCAATTCCGAATTTTTAAATCTCATAGGATTACAAACAACTGAAAATGAAAGAAACATACACTGAGAATGATGAAATGGATAGACTAGGTGGAGGAGTTGTTTAATACTTCCTTTACGTCGCCAAACGAGAATATTTTTATGAGTCTTGGTCAACTTGATCTGTCAGCATGGTAATTATTGAAGCGAAACTGCTATGCCCATGATGTAAAGTTCAAATTCTGGTTAAAATATAAACGTTCCTGATCTATTTCTCTCTGAGGTGAAATGCTGGTTTACTTCCCGCAAAGCAGTTTCAGAAGCATTCTTTGTGAGAAGCTGGTGAAATGGTCGAGAGGTTAGGGCATAATCTAACGAATTTCTGATCTAGAAGTACCTGATCACTTGAAAGAAAAATGTAAGGGTAACGTAACTAAAGATTTTGTAGCGAAACGTTTTTATCGAGGAATAAAAACTAAGCATTTTCGGTATCAAAGACATCAGCCTCATGCAAAACTTAATTCGCATTTGCGAAGTTATTATAAATTCTTGTGTCAACAATGTCTAATTTTATTTAACATGCGATTAAGAAGGTTTTCCTGATAAAGAATTTAGTCAATTCAACTTAAGTTTTTCTAATACAGAATTAAGTAACAGAGAGCTTGAGGAAATTAATCTTTCTTCATGGGATCTTATGAAAAGGAAATGAATGCTCGTATCTGAAAATCCCAAGAGTATTATAAAACATTTTTCTAAAAGTTCTTCGAACTTTTTTCCTCGAACAAATCAGACTTGTATGCGACCTTAAAATATGCCTACTGGTTTTCTAACTCGTTCCTACTGGATAGAAATTAAAGCTATGAATGACATTTCTTGGCTAACATAAATGGCTGCCTGAATTGTGCTATTTTCAGAATTTGAAAGCTTCTTTCACTCCCTTAAATTTTCACCAAAACCTTTTTATTCTGTAGCAGACATGCCAAAGAATAATACGTTTTATTCTGTTGAAGGCATTCGAAAGAATAATAAGTGTAAGAGTTTCTGTATTACAGATGATAATCATGAGCTGCGCAAGAATATTTATACTTTTTATTTCAGTATCTCTTTTATTAAATAATGAAGAATCTACGCGTATGTATGTTTCTCATATTGAGAAAAAACGGCGGCACTTACGGCCACCCAATTTTGATCACACATAGTCCTGCAACAGAGCATGTTCATCTCGAAATCCGACTTTTAAATTTCGAGTTTTTTTTTTTATTTGTTAAAAACGAGCAGTGACAACACTGTCTGGAATAAAATACTTTTATCTACAGTGAGTCAGATTGTTGAAATTTGGCAAAATATAAAATATCTTATCTTTCAGTTTCAGTCAACAAACTTGGCTATCTATAAACAGTTTTTAACGCAAAGCTGCCCTTCTGCCGTTGTGTGGAAAGGTTCGTAGTTATATTGCTCCTGAGAAGAAATGACCCTGATTAGAATCATGGCCCTCTCCAGGAATTCATTAATAAACTTATTCTTAAAATTCTAAGAAAAGAATCTCTGCTCAGTATCTCGAATACTGGTGATTTGAAATTTCCCAAGAAGTTTACTTTCTGATGCACTTACTTATTACTATTATTGTCTTATTGCGAGTTATTGTCTTTTCATAGAGCATTCAAATAACAAAAGGGGTGTGACTATGATGCTGCAACTCAAGTCCTGTCTCTTATACAGGAGCACTTTTACTGCTTTGAAAATGTATTGAAATAAATTGAAGAACTTCCTTCTTAAATCACAAAACACTTGTCAGATTACCTTGCTGTCAGGTAAAATATCAAGGGCAAGTTCAAGACTGATGCGGATACATTAAGAGGCAGGTATGAAAATTTTTCGTTAGTTTAAACCACACCAAAGCATGTTTATTCCGCAGGCGCACCAGACCTTTCCTGTTTTACCCATCCAAACTGGCTAGTTGTTTATGCAGGATGAAATTATTGATATGCATATTCAGGATACTGATACAGAATTTAGTGTAAAAGACAATCCTACTTTAAGCGATTTCATTAGACTTTAATTTAAATCTCTACGAAAATTTGCTAAACGGAAAAATGGGTGAGTGTAATGTTATGATTAGCTATAAACCCAAACTTAAGCCTATGACAATAGCAATCAAAGGTTTGCTTCTGTATTAGTGATGTTAGTTTTGTTTAGTCTTAGACATTTTGGATTTTGGTCTCGTTTTTATATTTCATTGTTAATATTAGTGGCAATTATGTCGTCCACATATCTGAAGGTAAATTTTTAAATCTGTTTAGTACCTACTGATAAAATTAAATTCGTTAACGAACAGGAAATGGTTACAAATGATAGTAGAACATTTGGTACCCATTGGAATACGATTTTTTTTTTCAGAAAACTTTTCTTTTGGTATTTAAAATTGTAAATAGTCTGCATTTTAGATATATATCCCACTTTCTGAAAACGATTAATTCTTTGAAGTTGGAAATAAGATGGTCAAGTTCAATTAAACTACTGTAGACCTCATTAAGCGGAAAGGGGATGTATAAGCTTTCAAAATCATAGCAGTTAATATTACAGTAATATTTCTGATTATGTAAAGCTTTATTAATTTGCTCCTCAGCCTCCTTTTAAGAACTTTAGTAAATTTAATACCTATTTTTTAAAATTAATCACATCATTAGCTTAGGATTTTCTTGTGAAATATGATAGAACATACGAACTGAAAAATGTATTATACTGCTGCTTGCTAATAATTTTGAGTTTCTTGTGATAAGCTTTCAGTATATTAATTAGTGTATGTTAATAATTATTAGAGATTTTATGAGTAATTTCATTATTTAATTTATTGCTAATAATTTCTTGATAAAATTTTTTACAGGTAATAATAAAATTACTGCTAGTTTTGTCTTTCGTCTGCAGTGGTGATCTTAAATTGGTGTTTTTACGTCTTCTATCTTAAGTTTATTTCTGTCATAACTGGTGTTACTAATCTAATATAAAATGAAGGTTATTAATATTTCTTTTAATGCTGCTATATATATGATCTTTCCTTTCTTCAAAGGAATTAAAGGGAAAACTGTGTTTGCAGCCAATGTTAATAAGAAACTGGTTAAGTTTTTGATTGATGCTTCTAAGGCAATGGCTTTTGCTGGGATTGTAATAATTACTTCTGAATTTAGATTTCATGAATTCTTTAAGCTACTTATTTTCAGTTACATTCAGGTCACCAGTAATAGTATATTTCAGTTAATGATCAACGTATTTTACATAACATAAGTCATGAAAGGAACAAGGAGAGTTTTATAACCGGATCACTGTTAAGTTTGGTAATAATTCTTCTTAATTTTTTCTTGTATTTGAAACATAGTATATTATTTTCAGAATCAGTGATAAGAAATAATTTTTTGTTTCTCCTGAGATTTTTTCTAAATCGAATAACGTTAGGATGAATAAAATTTATTTTGCAGTTGTTTATCTTGTTTGCTTTAGATTCAAGAATTTAATGCATTTGATTAAATCTGTAACTATGCCAATGCATATTTTATAGTTGGAGAAATAGTTCATAATAAAATTGTAAAGCATATGAAATTTCTTTGGTTTTAAGGCAAAAAATATTTTTTTTAAATTTCTTTGACATAGTTTTTGAACTCATTATGTCATTAGGTAATGCAGGAATATTTCGATGCATGAACGTGCAAAATGTGAAATGTCCTCACCGGGATTGGAACTACGAACCTCCAACGCACGCTTCGGGCGTGCTACCAGTTATACTACGAAACCAGCAGGTAAGGAGGGAGAAAATATCTTATAAACGTATTAGTAATTGAATTAAAATACCCGTTGCTGTTGCAAAATATTTTGTACATTTTTAGCTGCCATGGCACTCTCTATTGATTTTAATTTTGAAATAATGCAGGTTTTCATAAGTGCTGGAATTGCTAGAAAGTTTTTGTTGCATATGAAAATTGGTATTCAGTCGATAAGGATAAACTATTTTAAATTTATGTATATGAGAAGTTTCTTGACTTCTCTTTTCTTTTGTATTAGGAAGAATTTCTAAAATTTCAATCTTAATATTATTAAAATTGTGGTGTATATAGTGCTGAAGCTGTGCTGTATAGTAAGTATTGTCCTTCCAATTTTTACTAAAGCTACATTTTTACGTCCTTCTACGAAGTAAAGGAAGTACTGTAATCGCGAAAACTTTCGAGCATCGTATTTTACCGAAAAGATTCATTTTGACCACTCTTGATCCCATTTTAACGATGTTTTTGCGTTACATCTGTACGTACAGACAGAATAAAGGACTCTTTTTCCCAAAATGAATTATGCAATGCATTTAAAATGGATTCAGATGAGATTTCTTTCGTGACGTCTGTACGTACGTACGTACGTATGTATGTATCTCGCATAACTCAAAAACGAGTAGCCTCAGAACGTTGAAATTTTATATAAGGGACAGCTATGACAAGTTAATGCGCACCTTCTTTTTTAGTTGCAATCGGCCGCAACAAATATATATATATATTAATAATATCTATTAAAATTTTATATATTTGAATAAAACTGAAAATATAAATATATATGAAATAATATTCATATGAAATACTCATATGAAATAATATTCATATGAAATACTCATATGAAATAATATTCATATGAAATACTCATATGAAATAATATTCATATGAAATACTCATATGAAATAATATTCATATGAAATACTCATATGAAATAATATTCATATGAAATACTCATATGAAATAATATTCATATGAAATACTCATATGAAATAATATTCATATGAAATACTCATATGAAATAATATTCATATGAAATACTCATATGAAATAATATTCATATGAAATACTCATATGAAATAATATTCATATGAAATACTCATATGAAATAATATTCATATGAAATACTCATATGAAATAATATTCATATGAAATACTCATATGAAATAATATTCATATGAAATACTCATATGAAATAATATTCATATGAAATACTCATATGAAATAATATTCATATGAAATACTCATATGAAATAATATTCATATGAAATACTCATATGAAATAATATTCATATGAAATACTCATATGAAATAATATTCATATGAAATACTCATATGAAATAATATTCATATGAAATACTCATATGAAATAATATTCATATGAAATACTCATATGAAATAATATTCATATGAAATACTCATATGAAATAATATTCATATGAAATACTCATATGAAATAATATTCATATGAAATACTCATATGAAATAATATTCATATGAAATACTCATATGAAATAATATTCATATGAAATACTCATATGAAATAATATTCATATGAAATACTCATATGAAATAATATTCATATGAAATACTCATATGAAATAATATTCATATGAAATACTCATATGAAATTGAGTAAAATTGACCAAATATGTCTCTACTTTCTTGTACTCCTTTCTGTAAATTATATATATATATATATCCACTCTTTTACTCAGCTCGGAGAGCTAAGTTTTTTATTCTTATATGTTGGTAAATTGTGCATTATTTGCTTTAAAAATGAATGAATTGTATTGTTCTTATGTTCCGGTTAAGGTTTTTATGCCTTTAGTTAAGTTGCATGTAATATTTTCAGAATTACCAACAAATTAAAAGTTGTTTAAGTTACACTAAACCTAACGATACCGCCATTTGCTTACATTCGAAATTTAGTAGTATAGTGAATTACGTCAGTTTCTGCGACAAACATACATACTGTTACCGATTTCGTGTTTAGTTAGCTATTTTTAGTAGAATTGTAATTAAAATTGTTTTATTTCCCGGTGCAATGCAGCGCGTGACGAGTTTTAAGAGAAAGTTACGCCGAAAAAGTAAAATTACAGGAGGACGCGCATTTAACATTTAATGCATAGATATCCCGTACTTGTAATATTTTGCTTTCTAGAAACCTCGACAAAAGAAAAATTACCAGAATGATCTGGTGCATGATTAAAAAGCTTTAAAAAGCCGGACAGGAACATTTCAGTTCAGTTGTTTACTTAGTTGTTGTTGTTGACTATAACGAATTCGCGGCGAGATCGGATTAACTTTCTCTGAACTTTGAATTGTGTTCTATTCAACGTTTTAGTAGTTTAAAATATAACTACTGTGTGATATTGCAATATTGTACTAATCTCTGTGAGAAACAACTTGAGCATTTTGTTTTATTTCTTGTGATAAGAATAAATTTTATTAACTTTTCATCAAACTTGTGCATTCAATCTATTACGAACCCGTAAGCACGCAACAATACATTTATGCAGATTCTTCATTATTTAATTTCTTTATACCTAATACACGATGATAATATTTAGTGGCAACAATTTGAAAAGTGATTCAGACTTTTAAAATTTTCGACCCAAAATGCCGAAAGGAAATCAATAGCCCTTCTGGGCTAACGTACTTTGGGCAAATAAAAATAAATAATGCTTTAGTTTTTAAATGAATATTTAAATTCATTTAAATAAGACTATTAGTAAGCGAAATGCATTTACAGTATGTACTATAATCAGTAAGTTGATATTTTAAATTTAATAAATTTGTGTCATTATCAGTTCAGAAGCAGACTGATCCGTTTGCTTCTCTCTATACATTAACCTTCTGAAGTCGACATCCCGAAGGATATAAATTCTTTTTTAATTTTAATTTTTCATTTTTGCGTTATTATCTTTTTGTAATTTCTACAATTATTGAATTTTAAAACTAGACGCTTTTTTTAATTATTCACAATGGTTTATTGCTTTTGTAGTAAGCGCTTACAGTTTTATTGCTAGCTCTTTATTCCATATTGAATATTTATTGGTTTTAAACTTTCGTTTTAATGTATATATTATAAACAGCATGTACGTTACATATATAATTCAAAACCTCAGAAAATCGATACGAAAAAGAAAATGCCTTTTTAAATATTTGAAGACCAAACCTATTATCATCGTGAAACAGATTAAATTTGTAAGACATAAATTAAAGAAAAATACCAAATTTAAAACCGAAATTACATTTCAAAGAAGAAAACTATAAAAATGGGAATTTAGTACAGATCAAAACCAAAACAATAAAAATAAATTTTAATTTATTAATCTCCTTTGTTTAATGCTTAAAAACTGAATTTGTCAAGAAGAAAATAGAATAAATTAGAAATAAAAAATTAGAATAAATAATAATATATTATCAAAATCATATTATATATGTAATCAAAAACAGAAGCACAATGGCAAACTGCAAGAGGGGGGGAGGGGCAAAATATGTAAACCAAAAATGAAAATGAAACTTACTTGTACATTTTTTGCTGCGTTGTCATCAGGGATTGGAACTTTGAAAGAAATAAATAAGTAAAACAGCCTGTTTCTAAAGCGACGAAGACACAAAGTTTAAATTTTAAAATTAATCTTAGAAAAACAATCTAATCTGAGTCTTTCTCAGTCCAAAACTATAAAACATTTTTTAAATATATATAGGTCGAAGTAAGCAGTGCCAAAAATGCAAAATTATAGCATCGAAAATGTAGAGTAATTTTAAAAAATTGCTAAATAATGAAAAGAAATTTTTAAGTATGCCCCTGCAGCGTTATTCTTCAGGAGAAGCTTGACTCTGTTGAGGCCTTTCATGCTAAATTATACAAGAGATATTATAATTTACATATAGTTTCACTAAAACTATTTATCTACGTGTAAAATTCGTAACAATATATTATATTTTGTAACTGTACTGTAATTGGGATTTTTGAAATTGGTCTGATTTTAGGAGAATTAAACTTATTTTTTGGGTACCATATGCTGTTCTAGATAACAATCGCTCTCAGACCACTTCCTGTAGATTTCAGAAAGAGATCGTTATAGAAACAGCATCAAATTAATACTTTTTCTAATTTAAATAAGGTCTAATTTTATTCAGGTCTTTTTCAAAATCATTTGATTTTCAAATTTTATCGACTTTTCTAAACCATAAATTTCTAAAACAGCATCAGATGTAAACAAAAATTAATATTTCTTCTTTCATTTATTTAGCAACTTGAGATATTCGGGTGCAGTTTTCAAATTAAGAATCGACAAATTTATCCGACATAATTTTCAGTAGTTAATCGATTGCGTTTTTTCTGTACAAATGCCTTTATAATGACTAGCTTATTCACCTAAAATGTCAAAACACTTTCTGTGAATTATTCCAAAATCTCTAATTACTTCCAATCTCACACATGTGAAATGTTTATTTGCTATAATCTGTTATAAGGATTTATGCGTTCCATATGTTTTAACTTTTAATTAATTATTTAGTTTATTTGATTTTTCATAATTAATATTATGAAGTTTTTATATTCCATAAGTTTTTTCCTTGTATGGTAGATTAAGGGAAACACACCAGATTAAAAATGCTTTTATGCAAAAACACTAGCTTGAAACTAATTTTTTATAAATCCATAAAATTATACTCATCATTTAATGAAATGAATTATTATTTAAATAAAATCTCTTTCAAGAGCAGTTTATCATAATTAAACTTCTTTCATTTCCTTATTTTCTCCAAATATTCCATTCTTTTAGCATACAATCTGAGCATTTTCACTCGCATTCATGAAATCGATCTAATTATATTGCCACTCAATCTAATTATTTGGGGCAATAAATCGATCAGACTAACTAAAATACAATATTAAATGCTCTTTCTTGTGCATCACTAACTGAGTTTCTAGATCAGTAAAATGACGCAATTATTCTGACATCAGTAATTTAGTTGTTAGCTGCCTATTTCAAACTCCATGTTGTTTATATGCTATGTATATATATTTTCAATATGTATTTAAAAGATATAAAATCTGTTAATCGAATTCGGATTAAGAAGGGGATGCTTACAGTTTTAATTTTTAAATTCCTCTATTTAATATCCTTTAACAGAGAAAAGTTAATTTATAACCAAATTATATTTCCAGTTTGTCATTATTTTTTTACTGTTTAAATGATTTATTATACAGTTCTTCTCTTGTCAGATCTGAAGTAAAATACTCTTTCTTTCGAAGTAAATCTAATTGAAAGCCTCGTAATAAAACTACTAAATTACGCTGAAACAATGAAATAATTTGATTTTTCACTGAAGTGAATTGTGATTTAATTTTTAATTTAATTAAAATGAGCAATAATTTATAGATTAGAAATGCAAATACTCATGAAAGTTAAATAATTATCTAAAATAAAAATAAAGTATAATCTCTTTTAACGGAAGCAACAGGATCTTGCCGATTTGGGATAACTAATTTTCCAGAATAACTTAGAAATATATGTAGTTCCGAAATTTACTTGTTCATATTTTGTAATGCCATCTGTAGATAT
The DNA here is from genome assembly GCA_000611955.2 of Stegodyphus mimosarum. Lineage (NCBI taxonomy): Eukaryota > Metazoa > Arthropoda > Arachnida > Araneae > Eresidae > Stegodyphus > Stegodyphus mimosarum. The sequence goes on along the minus strand of KK121711.1, from coordinate 91,969 downwards.
AATACCATACGAAGTCTATCAGTAGTGTTTTTGATACATTGGCAACAATTAGATAAATAATATAAACAATTGCACAGATTATTTAAGATTAAAACACACACATGTAATTTTATATTTCAGAAAAGCAAAATGAAACATTTAAAAATCACCACATTTATTATCCCATGAATGTTACGAATTTCTTCTTAGTGTAATAGCATATAATTTCAAATGTGTGCCTGTGTTACAAAGCTGTTGCTGTAGTTTTGAAAGTTATGCTGTTTATGCAACGAAATTTTTTGTACAGGAACAAAGGAACATTTTTCGGCAAATCATATGAAAATCTGCAGTCCTTCATCAGTTCTTTTCGACTTAACTTTCTTGCTCTGCATATCTTCTTCATCTTCCCCCTCCTTGTCACCTTTTTCCTTTTCCAGTACATCCCCAATTATTTCATCGCCAACTTAACAGAGTATGACGGAAACAGTATTGTCTATATCCATCAAAAACTGTCCTACCTCTTTACTAATATTAAACTTCTCCGAACACGTAACTAAGTCCAAGATGTCGGCCAAAGGTACCGAACTCGTTTTAACACTAAGAGAAACTTCGTCTGTAGGCTCGTCATCTGCGAACATAATCATAGGCCACGATTTAGATCAAAAATGAAATAAGCTAATGCTCTTTAGATCCTTCTAAATGAGAGACAGAGTAACTACAGCGTCTTTCAATGTGAATTGGTTTTGAAGGTCACAGGCACTACTTTCAACGTCCACACATCGATGCATAAAAGGAGTCGGTTGTTCATCTTTACATTTTAAACAATTACTTGGTCCATTTGTTGGATAAGCCTAAGGTTCTCCACATGTGTGCTATGTTGGATACTAGAAACTTAATATAAACGACTTCTGCATTTTTAACTTCAGATTGTTAACTCGTTATATACTTTTTAATCTCAAGAGCCTAAACTCCTAATTAATATTTGGACCTTCAAAAGAGACGTTATTTTAATGTTACCGGTTATACAATGCCGAGTGCTGATTGCGAGACATCTTACTACATATTAAATAAGTTATACGAATAATTAAGGTAGGATAACACTCCGAACAAGTATTAATTTGAAAGTCAAATAGCAAAAATCAGCGTTATATTCGCAAATTTTAACAGGATTAGTTTTGATGGTTTTACGAACTATCATTTTCAGTTGCCAAAGCACAAATGAACGAGATAAAGTACAGTGATTAGATAAGATAAGAATGGCTGCAGAAGAGTTAAACTACTGGCGCCGTCTATTGATGAAACAAGAGCTAAATATAATTTCCTTAGAGGCTGAAGCCAGAGATGGATTGGAATTAGGGTCGTTAACTATAACAGAAAAATTTTTTTGAATGTGAAACGTCTCTAGAATGGAAGAAGATTTTTGAATATTTTTGGCTTCAGAAAAATTGAAAGTGTGATTTTTGGACCAATAATGCTGGGCAACAGAGGACTTCTGTGTTTCCTTTTTTCTAACATATGCCTCACGTTCCTTAAGGCGAAATTTTAAGGCTTTCTTAATTTGACCAATGTAAATTAAGCCACACTGGCAAGAAATCCTGTAAATACCCCAGGAATTCTTATCCGGAATGGGGTCCTTTAGTATGGTAATAAGTATTACAAGCAAACTGAGGGATTAGCCATGGGAAGCCCCCTCAGTCCCATCCTGACTGATATCTACATGCATTATTATGAATCAAAATTGTTTGAAACTTTAAACTTCCCGGTATGTTTCCGCTACGTGGACGATACTTTTACTCTGTTTGATCATAATAAAGCTGATTTAAACAAAGCTCTTTCAACAATGAATTACATTGATCCTGCTATTCAGTTTACTTTGGAACTTGAGACCTGCAATTCTCTTCCGTTCCTCGACATTTTGGTCACACGTAACACATCCAACTTCAGTACTACGGTTTACCGTAAACCTTCATCGGTTTGCCTTCCACCACACTTCAAATCATGTCATCCGACTAAACAAAAGTTAGCTTCATTTTATTCCTATGTTTCCCGTGCGCTTCAAGTTTGCTCCTCGAAACTGGCTCTTGATCAAGAACTTAATTATTTAAAAGCACTTAAAAAGCACTTAAAAATTAATCAAGCACTTAAAAAATTCTTACCTCAACACAACAAAAGGTACACTTTTATATTAGGAGATTATAAGAATTCTGTTGTCATTCCTTTCTTTCCATCAATTAGCTATAAATTGCACGTATTTTACAGAAATTTAACTTTTGGGTCGTTTATTCTCCTACCAATAAAATTCCGAGTACCGTACTAAAGGACTCCATTTTGGATATGAATTCCTGGGGTATTTACAAGATTCCTTGCCAGTGCGGTTTAATTTACATTGGTCAAACTAAGAAAGCCTTAAAATTTCGCTTTAAGGAACGTGAGGCATATTGTTAGAAAAAAGGAAACACAAAAGTCCTCTGTTGCCCAGCATTGTTGGTTCGAAAATCACACTTTTAATTTTTCTGAAGCCAAAATTATTCAAAAATCTTCTTCCGTTGGTGAATTAGATCTTCTACGGGCGTTTCACATTCAAAAAATCTTTCTGTTCTAGTTAACGACCCTAATTCCAATCCATCTCTGCCTTCAGCCTTTAAGGAAATTACGTTTTAGTTCTCGTTTCATCAATAGATGCCGCCAGTAGTTTAACTTCTCTACACCCATTCATCTTATCTTATCTAATCACTATATTTTATCTTGTTCATTTGTGCTTTGGCATTTGAACATGATGGTTCGGTAAAACCATCGAAACTAGCTCTGTGAAACTTTGCAAATATAACCCTGATTTTTGTTGTTTGACTTTCAATTACTAAATTATATGAATATTATAAAATAAATTATTGTGAAATACATTTCATATGAATTTCTTATAACATCAAGTATTTTACATACAAAAAAATTTAATTTTAGCAAAAACGTGAGCTGTTTGAATTTTAAATAGGAAAAAGCCATGAATAAAAATATTTGGAAAAGAATGCAAATAAATCGAATGTCCTGAGTGCGCCTGTGCAGTTCAGCGTATATAACACTAATTTTGCTCTTCCCCGTCAATGTTTCTTGGTTAATCGTACCACTCCACTTGTTATTCAGAAACAATGATAATTACAGCTTCTGAGTTTAATGAAGTTGAAGCAATACTCATTTACTTTTTGGAAGACAAAATTCATAAACAAAGTTTTAAATGTAAATATTAAATTTTTGCCATAAAGATTATAAAACAAGACATGCAAGAAATTGAATCATGAAGACTAAGTATTTGGATTAAAAATACTGTATCGAACCAGCTTATTAATATTTTAAATGTGATCTATTTTTTAAGAATGTCCAGTTGGACCAAGAAGGGAAGATTTTATAATGTTCCTTTTACATTTCTTATTAAATCTATGAAAAATGTATTTCAAAATTCTAATCTTTTTGCGGTGCCGAGCAGGTATGAAAGGTGAATTTCTCATTACTAAATCTTAAGCAATAATTTGAAATAGGAAAGACGTTCTTCAGGTATTAGACATTGACACTAGTTTTGAGTAACCAAATTCTTCTTTTTTACTTCGATGTTCTTTTTTAGAACGAAATAACAACTAATAGCTCTTACGTAGTTCTGCTATTTTTAAGTTAGTTTAACATCCTGTGAGATGAGCTGCAAAAGGTATGCGAATCTTGAGGCTTTTGTTAAACCAAAATTAAAGTTTCTTAAAAGTAATTCCTCTGTTGTATTTCAAATATCTAACCGTATGATTAAAAGCTGTTAAATATGTCGAAGTGATTCAAATGCAAAATCAATAAGAAATATCTGAAGTGATTTCTCTCTCAAAAAGTTCAGATGTATGCTCCATTTATTGCAAACAAGAGACCTCAAAGCAGTGTTCGGCCTCTAGCGAACCAGCTGAACCATGTTTGGAATTAACGTTGCAACGGTGAGTAATATGAAAGTATCCTACCGGAATTCAGAAAAATCTCAGAAAGAAAAAAGAATTTCTATTCGAAGAAGAAAATAATAAAGATTGTATAAACTCCAATAAAGATCGCATGATAAAGAATTATTTGTACTAATACTGAAGAAAATTAATCTAAATACCATGAACAAAGAATTAGACCAATTGAAAAATGTCGAAGCAAAAAAAATATAATCACCAAAACAAAAAAAAAATTACCAATGGAAGGCGGAGACAACGGAACTTGGCCCGCTTCTAGTAGAGAATATGTATATTTATCTTTTACCTGCTTCCCAATTAAAAGGCATTAAAGGTTGGGAATGCCTTTAAGATTGTTGCTAGTCCCTCGGTTGCTTATTTTTTTCAATCTTGTGTTTTTTTTTCTCTTTTTTCTGACTGGTTCAGGAAGATTGGTTGAGTTTAATAATCCTTTCATTTTCTTTTTAATCTGTTTGTCCAAATTTCTTTGTAATTTGCTTGTCTTGTAATCGACTAAATACAGGTTTCGCTCCCTATTTATTAGATCACGAGACACTTATATAATTAACAAATGGTTACCTCATAAGATATTATTACAGTACACGTAGTATTTATAGTTTCGAGTCTTGCTATCTGCAAGATCCATGTCTCAGGATGTCTCCCGCTACATTTAGCTGCTTCTGATTTTCTTGCACGAGTACTCATTTATAAGCGCTTTTAGAGTTATCATCTGATAGTGCTTGGAAAAGTGTTTTACCCAAATTCCTTTGTCAGAGGACAGTTTCTTATGTAGTGAATGGCACTGGCTGAAGACAATGATGTTCGGTATACCCACTTAACATCTTGGTGTAGGAAGCCGGATAGGTAGGAAGGAAAATGGCCGTGGTTAGTAAAGGCTTGCTAGCGATAGAAATCCATCTTTAATTTTCTCATTGCGACCTGTGTGAAAATTGCAGTAGGAAAAACCCTCAGTTGTTGAATCAACTCACCTTTCTTACCTAAGACTGTCTGATACAGAAGGTGTTTGACTGCTTCCTCTGAAATGGGGCCTCTATCCCTGCCCCATTTTCGTCGCGTTCTAGATCTGATCGTGTTATTAAGATATAAAAGACTTGACTTCTCCAACGTTACTCGAGTTTTGAATCTTTCGGAGTTCCCTCATTGGCACGGGAGGGGAGGAAAAGATTATAGTAGGAAATCTAGCAACATTTTTTTAAAATATATGATATATTTAAAGATACGACCTAAAATGAGCAGAAAACTGATGAAATGGACGTGACACAAATGCAAACAGAGCAAAATTAGGTCTTGTGGCAAATTTCAGATATCTCTTGTTACGTCAGGAGCAGCAAAATTCGCAAAGAGCTACGTGCTCATGATCGTCGTTTGGACACCACTTTTTATTCGAGCCTCTGACAAACAGTAATAACATTATCCCTATTTGTAACCACAAGTACCAATCCTCTGTCAATGTTAAATCGTCTACGACTATTCTAAATAATTAAATCTAACTGTAGTCGCAGTGGCCGCATATTCGCAGAGGCTTGAATATGCAGCCATTGCGACATCCGATACAAAGCTTGTATGTTGTTTATTTCTGCTTTATACTTGTCATAGATTCTTCTTTAATATTTAATGATAGCCTGCTTTAGTCCCATTTACCTTTACTGCCTATTTTTGTATTGTGTTTGTATTATGTATGAACTCTCTGCTAACTTCTCAACTTTTTCATTTTATGCAAAAACTATTACTGCATTTTTTAACTTTCACTAGCTCCATCAGCTCTCACTTTCCTTTTCATTTAAAAACTATTATGAACTAACATTGTTCAAAACTCAAGAGTGCCCTCTTGCGAATTGAATCTGGTGTTTATTTATTATTCTGTATTATACCCAAAGCCTTCAGCACATTTTAGAATCCGAAAATCAGAAGTTAGTTTCAACGAAGGTTGGATCTCGTACCCATGTATTCCAGTGTTTCACCATTACTTTTGTAATATGATGTAATATAGATAATTCAGACTGCGTGTGATGTACTAGTGATATGCTATTTTATCAAATGTTGTGTTTTTATTCAAAATATTTGTAAAGTGTTATTATTTATTCGGATGTTTGTCATCCACTAAACATCGGATAAATGACACAGATCCATCTGACTCAGTTAATCTTGATAAATTATTATTTGATTTTAAAGGAATGTAGCCAATCAATGATTATTTGAATCTAGGCTGCTATCTGCTTTGGAGGGCTTTTCAAACTGAATTAGATCAAAATGGAGCTAAATGCCGTCCCAAAAATTTGCCAGTTGAACCACACCAATAAAATATTTTTATTGATTCTCACGATTAATGTAAATGATATCAAATAGCATATTTATCTTGGTTTAATCCTAATACACGGTACTGGATTTGGCGACTTTTGGAAGCATTATGATGAGCATGAAACAATCATTTTGATATTGGCGAGAATTTTCAAAAATCCCCCCTAGGCCGTGTCATATACTAGGATTTTACCTTTATCTTTTAGCTTCATATTTTAGTCTTCTCACTATTCATGCTTTATTATGATCAATGTTTTATTAAATACTTCGCCAGCTTTTATCTTCCTCGATGCTAAAATTTGTATGGATAAATCATTAATTATGAGAATGTAAAACGTATCTTAGATTAAAAATACAATGCTTTATTGAATTTTATGAATAATAATTTATAAAAGCTATGATTCATTAAGATGAAAATATAATTTCTTTAAAAATAAACACAGTATTTGTCAAACTAAATTTATATTCCGTATTTAAATATCCGAGGTCTTTAACTCTTCAGTTAATATGCACCATTTAATCAACCCCCTGTATGAACAAGTTTCATTTTTGCTCTGCTAATGCACTTATCATTTTAATTAAAATTTTTATCTGCTAGGAACATAACAGAAAACGATGTGCATTACTGTCATTAAATCCCTTTTTGATTTATTGTAAACAGGCGCTTTAATTCTATATTTAGTTTAACACTGTACTAAATCTTGCTCGTCGGATTCTGACGTTTTGGAATCTTTATCACTTCACTTTCCTTCTGTGTGAACAAACCTGAGTCATAAATGCGTTATACGTTCTTCACATATAAGAATATGAATGCTCATTTTAATTAAATTTTGGAAAATATCTCTGTAGTTGTAAAACAGAAGACTCAGATTTAAATCGTTGAATAAATTGTGCAGTAATACAATGTTGCCAAACAAATTGAGTCATACAAGAGTGACGGCATGATGGTATGACGACCTTGCGTCATTTCAGTCGAAATAAAAACCGATCCGATCAGAAACTTAAGTTTACGAGATTCTTTTGCTCCCATTGTTTGTTTATGAAAATGCCTTATGAGCGATTACGACAACTTGCCATATAAGGATTGTTCCATCTTCTAGTCTGTGCTTGGTTGGGTGTCAGATTCTTCGAAGTAGGCCGAACGTGCGGTGTGCGTTCGCTCACTGTAAACACCAGCACATGTGAGCTGTTTCTGAATCATACATTATCAAAATTTGCTTTATTTTCTCACATTAAGCGAATCGTGTTTTGTATTCTATCCGTAAAACATTAAACTGATGACTGGTTTTGTTCTACATTCCTAATTATTGTGAATTTCCACAAATAAAACTTAATTTACGCCGAGGGATTGCGGCTTTTACGGCTTCCTGTGCTGTGACGTCACATGAGCGCCATCTTGTAGTAACAAGGGTGTGCCGAGAAAATCGGTAAAGTTGGGAAGGGTAGAAGTGATCGAGTTACGATAGGTAAGTTGGATCTTTTTGCATTCGATTTCTGAATTTTGTGTATTTTTAGTTCTATTAAACCCTTTTCTATGAATTTAGGAGGTTATACTTATTATTGTTTAAAAAAATAATTGCTTGCGGTTGACAGGTGCGTTAGAGATATAACACAGCTGATTGGCATAGGTTTGTAATGGCTTACAGTTAAAATGCAGTTAGTGAGTAGCTTCGCGTAGTACCTGCACAATTTACCTTAAATTATTCTCCTGTCGTTTGTAGGTAAACAGTTTTTTTTTGTAAGTATTGGCTGTGTTTATTTTTGTATCTTCGCTGTCGCAAAATTTAGGTTTATGCTATGTTCAATTGCTCTCTGTGGTTAATTTAAATTAAATTTTGATAACGCTCATCTTATGTTTAACGATCCAATTCATGATAAATTATTTTCAAATTTTGCATGAAAATCTTAATTTACGCAAGAACATAGTTAAACCTTCGCACAGTGTTTAATTAAAATTTATAAATAATGTTATTTACCATAATTTTTTGTTAATAAGCCATCGTTAGAATAATTAGATGCATTTAAGGTTTTTTATTTTTGTAAAACTAAAATTTATTAAAAAGCTTAATTTAGTGAGAAATTATCCTTAAATTCAACTGCAGTTTGCTGCAGTCTGCATGAATATCTTTACTATTACTTCTGTTTAATGAATAATAATCTGTAAATAAGATTAAAAAAAAACTTTTAATGCAGTTAGTGAGGATTGAGATGAAAAAACCTTTAATTTTATTTCCTTTCATTATAAATCATAAGAAGAGAAGTTGTTCTATTCGAAATTTTCTGGTGAATTTTGTCAGATTCTTTTAACCAGTGTTAGTATGTGATATGTGCAATTTAAAATGAGTCATCTTATCTGCAGAATTTAAAGCAAGTTTTGACTGACATTTAAAATTTGATCAGTATAGAAAATATCCTTAATGATTTGTTTAACTTTATAACCTAAAATTAGTTTATTATACCTCAGTTCATCAGTTTATTGTCCATTCATTGTAGCTAAGAATGGTGTGTAATATCTCTTGTGATTTTAATGGATTTTTTATAAACTTGTAATCCTGCAAAAAATTTGAGGCGATTTTCATTTTAGACCTCCACTTCCTTTCCATCATACTGTCAAAAGTTAAAATAATTGAATTTGTTTATTGTTACTACCAAAAGTTAGGGACCTAAAATTATGTTTATTATTTCAGTAAATTTCAGTAGTAATTAATTTTTAAAGATAATTCTTACTGTAAAATAAAATTTAAAAAATTCAAGAATTGATTTAGTTAATTTTTTTTTGGAAAGTTTAAAAATAAGTTACATTTTAAATGTACTGGTATTCTAAAATATCTATTCCTTGTTGTTTCATTAAAATTTTAATCTCTTTATTTCTTGACACACAAAATTATTTCAATAAAGTTGTCAATTTATTATTACCTTACTTAACATACTCATTTAACTCATATTGCAAATTAACAAATAATTAATTTATTATTGAAATATTTTTTGTAATTTTTTTTTTTTTTTCATTTTGTTCATGGGAAATTGGGACTGTTAATTTTAAATGAAACACATGTATTTAGGTACTGAAATATTAATTTCTCATTATCTTTATGATATAAAATATGTTATAAAAACTAAAATCGAAGCTAGTTATTAAATTTGTGAGTTTTTATAAAATTTGCTTTCATAATTTTTGAATGTGAATTTTTTTTTTTAATTCAGAATGTTGTAAATCCCGTGCATGTTAGGTACCAATATTTATGTAACAAAATTCATTGTTATGTTGTTCTTATTATTGCACTCCAAATGTTTTGTTCTGAAAATTAAAAAAGGGAATCTAGCAATAACCAATTTGAAATTAATGACTAATTTTTAAATTGTCAAAATATTGAGTTGTATTAATTTCAAATATGATAGCCTTTTAAAAAATTCACTCTCTTTAATTTGGTATGAATAACTTATCTAATAAGATGGGGACTCCATTGTTTTAAAATAGGGTTTTGAATACGTTTGTCTCAAGCAGTACGAGAAAATTCAGCTGTACAAATTTGTTTTAGATTTTATTTACTTACTAATAAACACTGAAATTTCATTGTCACTCTTCCCCTTTACGTGTTAAGTTAGTTTTAATTCCTACTGTTACGTCCGGAATTTTTAGATATATATATATATATATACATATATATGTATGTATGTATATATATTCTTCGTATGATAAACAGTTTTGATCAGTAGAGATCTAAGAATGAATAATGTCAGAATTTATATTTAAAAAAAAAAGTAATGCACAGTTAAATGTATACAATTTTTTTGAATTAATGGCATAGAATATTTATCCAGCTTTTGTAAGCTGAAAGTGAATTTGTATATTGAAGTTTATGAAAACTGATATAAATTTTTTTATCTTTATGTTATAAATCTACTGTGTATAAGAATTTTAACCCAATGTAGTGGCATGTATTTGATTTATCACTGTCTTTTACTTTATATAAAAATAAATTTACATATTTAAAATCAAGTGTGTCCCAAAAGGATAGTTGTCGTAAAATTACTTTTTTTATTGAACAAAAAAAATCTAATGGAGCAAATATGAAATCAGAATAAATTTAGGAAAAGTTTCTCAACATTCCATGCAAAATTCATAAAATTAAAATTTTGTATGCTTGTCATTGATTTTTTACCTCCAAATGATAGAACTAATGTGAACACCAGATGAATTAAAAACTAAAGGAACCAAAAACTAGTGGTCGGAATTAGCATAATATATATTAGTAATAATACAGTACTATGGTTTCAAATATCAAGCAGAATCTTCAACTGTAAAGGCAAAAATGAAATGAGAAATGTGCTTATATGAGAGTAGAAAGTTTGAGTTTTAAGGCTGGCTAGAAAAAGAAGCCACTAACCACATTTATCATGATAATGTGAACACGAGAAAAGTCTTGAGCCTTCTGTGTTTTCACACTGCTACATGTCTCTCTTCATCTCATTTTCATATGTAAAGCTGAAAGAGGCTATTCTGTTTAACCTTCAAATTTATAATATTGTACATTTGTTTATGCCAATTCTTGCTACTGATTTTTGGTTTTTTAGCATGATAAAATGACTTTAGAGTACAAGAATCTTTTACTAAATATTCTTAATTAATCCTTGTGTAATGATCTATTAAATAAAATGCTGTTAGTCAAATGTATAAATACATGTAACATAGTGGAAGTCATTTATTTGTTTCTTCCTATTCCTTTTCATATCTCCTTTAAATACTTAAAAAGAATTAAGTAAAAAAAGAAAAAATTATAAAACAAAATTTAATGTAGGGGTTTTTGGCATACAACTGTCTAAAGAAGTTTAAAAATTCTGCTTTTCATATTTCCTGTTGTAGCAGCTTAGTGCATTTAAGTTGTAGATTGAATTAGGATACATTTTTTCAGATTTAGATTTAGTCTGTTTGTGTTTTTGCTATTTCAACTATGTGAAACAAACCACTCCTAATGTATTTTATTTCTGGTTTTCATTTGGTGTTCCTTTATCAGTAAATTTTTCATTGTCCAATTCATATTCTTGCTGTTAAACAGTGTGAACAAAATTTATGCTGCTTAGCATTTCATGATGCGAGTTCAACAATTCCTGTACATTGCCGATTTTATTTCATTGAAACTTAATCTTGCTCATCTGTTATCTTAACATTATAAACTTTTTTCTAAACTGATATTTTATTTTTAGATACATATAAATGCAAACATTTCTTTTCAATTTGTGTACGGCCTCTGAGTATGATGTTTTAACTTTGAGTCGAATATTTCAGTCAGTTTTTTAGTCAAACAGAAGTTTTGTGTTTTATTTTTTAAAACGAGTAGGAAATTTTCTGAAATATTAGTATAGGGATCAGGGGGACATAGAAAGTTAATTTTGTAATTTTTATGAAATTGACTGCTTTAAATTTTAAAATGCTAAAACAAGAATCTTTGGTATCATTGAAAACATTTTCCATAACTAGACATGTCTATGACCAACAGTTTCAAAAGTAAAGGCTGGGTAAAGACGTTTGTGAACATGGTATGTAGTAAAAAATCTTTTTTTGAAAACTGGATATAATTTATGAAAAGTAGTGCAACAGTATCTTAGCAAGAAGTGCTGAACAGTCAAAATTTTTTCATTATAACTTTAGAAGTTTATTGGGTGGGAAGCAAAAGTCCTCTGTAAAAGTTTCCAATATTTTGTTTCTTTGAAGAGTTTCCTTTAAAAAAAAACAGTATTATTTCGGTGGCAGAAAATTTATGTTTGCCAGATATCTGCTACGTTTCTGGTTATTATTATTGTTTTAGAAAATAAATTTAAATTTCTATTGCATCATTGTAAGAAAAAAAATATGGCTAGTAGATAATATTGCATGCATGTAGCTTATTGATGGTTGTTCAGATTTTGAATTGAGATTATCTGGAATTTCTGCGAATGATTTGACAGCTATGAAGACTTTTTAGAAGACTGTCACAACAAAATGTAGTTTAACTATTTTAATCAACTAAGAAACTTTTATGAAAGCGGTTTGAATATTCGCCATGTCTTTCGTAGACTTTTTTTATTGCAAGTCATGCTGTTCATTTGAAGGCTGAATTGGATATTGGATTGTACCTCTTTTATGATGGCAATAATTTAATGACAGTTATTGCTTGATATTATCAGTTTGGTAGAAATGAAGTTATGCTGAATAAAATTTTCAAACCTGTATTTGAAGACATTTCAAAAGGAGGAAATAGTAAATAGTGACTGAAATGATTTAAGAAAAAGAAGAAGAAAATGAGATGTTACTCCCACTTGCTCTAAGTTATATCTTTTAAATATTATATTTATAACTTCTGCATTTTTCATTAAATTATATGAATTTGTAGCTCTTTAAAAAGAATCTGTAAAAAGAAGAAAAGTATATGTGAAGGGAGGAAAAACTCTGTATATTTGTTAGTACATAAGATGCATTTTCTTCTGTAAAACCCTTTTTTTTTCTCCCAAGCAAACTTTTAATTGAAAACGTTATTTCATTATAAAGAAAAAAGAACGCCTTAAATACTTAAATTTTATAGTTCTGTAGTACAGTAAAGACTCGATTATCTGGAAAAACTTGGCAAGTGCCGAATTCCAGGTAAGTGAAAAATTCCAGGCAATTGAGCATATAAAATGGAATTCATGTTAGAAAATTTCCTTTCTAAAATTATAGAAACAATCATCTAATTTGCTGCCAACTTGAGTATTGAAAGTGTACATTTAAAATTATGTATTATTTAAAAATTTGCATTTCAGTCATAAAAACCGACATATTTTGTAGGCCTTGGACTTCAAAGTTAAACATCTAATCTGACTATGAAATCCTATTGAATATGAAAGTTGGCAGAGGTGTCCCTGATTACTCTGGCAGAAGCGTAAATGAATGTAATTTTCCATGTTACATCACCATTGTTTATTCATTTTCAAAGTTGCATACTATGCCTGTTTTAGTCTCTGGATCCTGTAATTTTGAAAATACTACACTTCATGCAGTCCCGAATATTACTAAAAATAGAAGTTAATCCTTGTTTACAAAAATTAAACCAGCTTATTGAAAATTAATCAAATTTACATTACACCAAAATGAACTTTTTGTGGATACTTATTATCCCATCAACCGTGAATTTTTCACCAAACTATGCAATTCAACATCTGTTATAGGTAAGCATGATGCTCATTGTCTGTGCGTTCGTTTGATGCAACTGTGATTGATTCTCAGTATGCCCGCTTTAGCGTCTGTTATGGATAAGCATGATACTCATTATGCATTCATTTAAAGCAACTCCGATTGGTTCTCAGTAAGCCACATCTTATTTTTTTAACACTGTTATTGTATTTTTTTCTTGTAATATAAAAAAAAAATATTTAAATTTGGCACTTGCCTTCTAAAGAAAAGCAAACAGTGGATTATTTTTAAAGTTGTGGGATTCTACCATTAAAAAAAGTAAGCTTATTAATGGGCATGATATGGTGAGCTGAATACAGTTGACAAAACAGTAATAGACTGGAATAATTAACGTGTGGGAAGTTTTTTCTCATACCCTACTAAACAAAACATGGTAAAATTCTGAGTCTAACAAAATAAAGTAGTTTGAATGCTGATTGTTTTTTAAATAAAGAGGCATCTGTACCTTCAGGATTTCACGGGAATGATTTTTACAACTTTGGCGAGATCTCTTCCAACTTTCATTGCCAACTTTGTGTGTTGACAGAATAATACGCAATTACTGAATTGTCACCGGTAAATAATATTCCTTCAGATCTCAGTGGCTGAGACAGACAAAAAGTCTGACTATCCTAGAAGCTGTGTATTAGCTAAGAAACTGACTCTGCAGTCTATGGATAACACTACATTTGTCATTTAACTGCCTTGCTACTTCAGCTTATAACTGGCTCCTTTCCAGATAGTAACCAAATTACCATATAGAGAATTCCGCAATTTCTCTGAGACATTATTGACAAAATTTCTCAGAAAAATTTTCAGTGAACCCAAATGCTGTTCTGATCAGTCAGTTTATGTATAAGCAACCAGTGGTACTTTCTGTTATATATATCTTTTATTACTTTTATCATTTACATCTGTTAATTTTGATTTAAAAAAAATAATAATTTGTCGTGTAATGAGTGTTAATCTATAATTTTGTACATTTTTAGCTTTTGAACATGAATTAGTGGAAATTTGTTACTTGGAATGACAGTTGCCTCTATAATTTTTGTGATGGAAAATATCTTAAAACATAAACTTCTTCTTAGTGACTAAATGCGGAGTTAATTATTCACTTTTGTAAAACATTCCTCATGATTCTGTTTAACTGATAGTGCTACTTATAAATTCAAATTTAAAATCAAATATAGCTTTATTAGCCATTTCTAATGCTGATTGCATTTAAAATGATAATGCAAATTAAAATGATTTCTCATGCAAAATTTACAAATTTAGGTGACTTGCTTCATTTTCTCATTTATTTCAGTAATATCATATCTCTGAAAGCTATATGAACACTTCCTTTGGGTGTACTACAACAGACATCTTAAAACAGTTTATCAAACAATGCCACTAATTCTAGGTACTTGCTTCACACTCTGTGGAGGAAAAATTACTCGGGCAAAATGGCAGTGACCTTTAGCAGGTTTATTAAGATTAACATCCTACTTTTAAACTATACCACTTGCCATTCAATTTACATTAGTTCCTGGTCTGAGCAAGTATTTCTGTGAAGAACCAAGAACAATAGAATAGAATTTAACTAAAAACTGATAGTAAACTTAATAATAGCTGTCATACCTCTTTCCCAACCTTGAAGATTGAATAAGACAATCAGAAGATTTTATGGCAGAACTGGTAATTAAAAAAAATGGTATAGTGCTTTAAGAGCAGTAATGACAAAGATGGGAAAATATTGGATGTTCTTTCTTTTTACTTCTTTGTACAAAGCGAAGGAAGTGTTATAATCATGAAAAGTTATGAGTATCATTATTTCAAGTGAAATGTTGATTTTGACCACTCCCAAATCCATTTGGACAATTTTTTTTTTTTTGCATGATGTCTGCATGTATAGACAGAATAAAAGAATCTTTTTTCTAAAATGGATTTTTGAGGGACATCTATGCATACATATGTATCTGTCTCGCATAACTGAAAACCGATTATGGGGCTGCTGTAACATCTATGTATGCTCCTCCTCTTTTTTATGTGCAATCAGCAGTACCAAGTATATATATTTGTGTGTGTGTATGTATTGTTTTGACAGTTCAGTGTTTATATATCAGGTTTTAACAAAAGTTTCTCACCACCGCAAATATTGTCTGCGCAAATAGTTTGTATTGCCATGTTTAACCATATTTTGTCAAACGATTTTTGGCATTTGAAAGTAAGACTTGCTTTAGAACAATTTGTTGTTAAATTTGTAAAAACTTATCGTTATCATCAAGTACAAAGTGTCTGAAATGAGAACTTCACGCTACCAGATTGGAACCATCATTTACTTCCAGTTCTGTTGCAAAAAGTCAGCTGCAGAAAGTCATTAAGTCATGTGTACAGCTTTAGGTATTAATGTTGTATCATATAACAATGTGAAGGTTTGGTACTGAAAGTTCAAAAACAAGGACTATGACATTCAAGAAGCAGAACACTCTGACCGGCTTACTTATGTTGATGAGGCCAGCCTGTGAGAATTCTTGGCCGCTTTATCTCTTGTGATGAAAAGTGGATTTACTTGCACAACACAGGGCGAAACGAGGTCTGTGCCCTGTGAGCCTGTCGACAGCGTCGCAAAGCACAATTTGACTAACAAAAAGATTATGCTTTGTATCTGGTGGGATTACCATGGTATAATTCATGAATACTCTAAAAAAAAAAAAAAAAAGATGCCCTCGTCA
>KK121711.1:37566-75721 GCA_000611955.2 Stegodyphus mimosarum | reverse complement strand
GTACGGTCTCGAATGGGATCTTTTGCCACATCCATCGTATAGCCTCAACATCGGTCCTTCTGACTTCTACCTTTTCTAACACATACAGCTACAATTTGCTGGTGCTATTTTCCATTCTGCACAGGCTGTCTGGTTGATCTGTTTTTGGACTTGCAGCCATCAAGTTTCTAGGCAGAAGGCTTTCAAAAACTACCAAAGCATTGACAGAAAATTATAGATTTGAATTATAGATTTGGGTGATGATTATGACATGAACTAAAGATACTGCTTTCATGTTTTTTTTTTTTTTAATAATTTTATTAGGAAGGTGTTTTGGAGGAAAACTTTTTGTTAGAGTTAGATAAAATTTCGAATACGTGCTCAAATCCTAATTTCTCCTTCAGGTAAAAATTTTGACTGCAGAAACTTTTCCTTTATTAATCTTATTTTAATGACTTCAAAACTGACTGATTTAAAATCTAAAAATAAAAATTCAAAGTTGGATTTATTTCTCGCATTTAAATCGTGTCAAGTGAAGATGCTAGTCCTTTTTGACGCTGCTATCAAGGAAAGACGTCAGACTGAGTTCCGGTGTAAAAAGGAATGTTCCATCAAGATAATGCAAGACCACATGTGTCTGCATTCATTGGCTGAGCTCTATGGACACAATGGGACCTTTTGCCACACCTACCACATAGCCCTGACATTGCTTCTTCGGACTTCTACCTTTTATCACATCTGCAGCTACATCTTGCTGTTGTTATCTTTCATTCTGCACAGCACGTCTGAAATCTGGGCTCGCGACCACCAAGTTTCTAAATTGAACGCTTCTACTAAACTACCAAAATGTTGGCAGAGAATTGAAAAGCTACCAAAACATTGGCAGAGTATCATTGATTTGGGTGGTGATTCCTACCTGCACTAAAGTTACTGCTTTCATATTTTTTTTTCTCCTAACTTTATTAAAACGTTTTTGGTGCAAAAATTCTGTAAACAGATTTTATTTTTGTATAGTAATCGATTAATCTTGGTTCAAACGGCTACTTTTTAGGCCTTTTTAGATAATTTTTGCAATTGTATATTATTTTTTGTACCATGAATGCGAAAACTTGTAGAGAAAAGAAATGAATTTTATGAGACTTTTAAATTAAATTATGTTTGAAAAGAAAGTTGAGTTAATTTAAAATGATTTAAAATCTCAGGGAATTCATTGGAATGAAACATGTTTTTTGTCACTTCTTAATCAACTTGGTTTAAGGTTTCAAAATACTTTTCCTCTGATAAGTTCTGTTTGAAGCATTATACAAAGAAGATTTAATAAAAATTTAAAAAATTATATAGTTTTGCTTTTAATATGTACAAATTTCCAATTGTCATATTTTTTCCCTCTTTGAAGTGAATATTTTTTATTATATTTTGTAATTTTTTTTAATTTTCATTTTACCAGTTTATTTTGCTATATAGAGAAAATATGTTTTACCTTCAAGTATTTAATACACCATTTTCTTTTTCGTCCTGATTTTTGAGATTTTGATTTATTATTTTCAAATCATGCAGCACATGGGACAAATTTGTGTCTTAAGTTTTATTTTCTTTTTCTAAATTCTTTAAAAATATTTACAAGTATATACACACACACACGCACTGAAGAGCCAAAGCCAAAGCATTATGACCACATATGCAATAATGCATTGTGCGATCTTTGGCCTTCTAAACAGCTGCAACCTGGCCTTGGCATGGATGCCACTAGTTCTTGGTAGATGACTGGAGACGGGTTGTACAAAATGCCTAAGTAGCAGTCATGCAAAGTCAAGATATTCTGATATGGTGGTGTTTGAGCTCTGAGCTGCCACTCCATGACATCCCAAATTTGCTGTATTAGGTTAAGGTTTGGTGAGTTAGGTGGCAGGACAAATTGGAATTCATCTTTATGTTTCTCAAACCACTGCAGCACAATTTGAGCCATATGAGGCGTTCTGATAGGGCGTTCTGCTTGAAGATTCCATTTCAAGTTGGGAAGACAGATGCCGTGTTAGAGTGCAACTGAACCTCAATTTTGTTCAAATAATCCACAGCTTTTATGGTTTGTTCTACCACAACTAAGGGTTCCATAGCCATCCATGAGAACATCCCCCAATGATGAATGAGAAATCATTAGAAATCTGACCATGCAACTGCTTTCCACTTATCCATAGTCCAATCTCAATATTCCTGGACTCACTGTAGGCTTAGTTGATAATGATGCTTGGTCAACAGAAGCACATGTGTTCTGCTGTGCAGATCCATATCCAACAGTGTCCACTAAAACGTGTGTTCCGAAACACTTGCATTTGGCCCTGCATCGTATTGAGCTGTCAGCTCAGCCAACGTCTGGCACTGATTCGGCTGTACAAAGTGGAACAGTCTCCGACATCCTTTTTCTTTGATGACACGTGGACATCCCAACACCTTGTCGTCTACTGCTGGTTTCACCATCATTTATGCACTTTACATAAATACTAACAACGGTAGATCATGAACAACCTACCAGTCATGCAGTTTTGGAGATACTCGTTGCAAGTCTTCGGGCCATTACAATCTGCCCTCTATCAAATTCACTTAGATCAGCAACCTTTCCCATCACGTGCAAAAGTAAGTGAAAGAATGGTTCTTTGCCTTCTCCAGCAGCAATTAAATGTCATTCTCATTTAATCATGTACCCTCTGTGTCATGCAAATGAGTTTATTGAAAAATGTGGGGATGGTAATAATGTTTAGGTTGATCAGTGTACACACCTCATCTCTGGAGATTCTCTTTCTATTTTACAATAAGAAAATATGATAGCTGCTGTAAAAACCAATTGACAATCTCAAAATTAACATTCTAAATTTGGTGCTTTTCCCCTAAATTCATCTGTTCTTCTAAATTTGAGATTTTTCTACATTGTGTAATGCTGCTTGAAAAGTGCAACCAATCATAGCTTGTCTCTAGAATTGCACCTACTCTGGTATAAATACTTTTTCGAGCTAATTATGCTACCTTCTTCTGCTACCTTTTACCTTGCTAATATCCCCTCATTTTGCTTCCCCGTCTAAACGATGATGTCCACCCTGTTAATCTGTGTATATGAGAAATTATTGTACTTGTTTATGATCAAAAAGTGTACTGTCTACGAAGAATGCTTCTAATGTGTCTAGAAATAAAATCAGCTGAACTTGGATTGTGTGAGCATCTTCTTCCATCTTTCCACTTGACTATTAAAAGCTGTTAAATGTAGCGATGTTAACTGCGGATCAAAATCTCCATCCTCAGTTACAATGACTGCAAGCTGAAACCTCTTCTATGATCCCTGGAAATAAGACATATATATATGAGTGTGCGTAACATATGATACAAAATTATTAAATTAATTGGAATCAATTGGCAATAGACCTTCGAATTCGTAAATTTTAATTAAACACATCCAAAAAATGGTAAGATGCACTTAGCATCATTTTTCATCACTGCAGTATGTTATGTCACTCTTTCTCTGCATTATCTGCATTGTTGTGAACTTCTGCCAACTCAGTGATCAGGATTAACACAAAGACTTTCCATCTACAAATCTAACTGAAATGAGTACGCATTACTTTTTGTTACCTGCTGCTGCTTGAGAAAAGTATGTCCTTCATCTTCCTTCTGTATTGTTTAACTTGTAAACTTTGTATGTAGAAATTGGCAGGGTTGTGCATTTAGTAGCCCTAATGCTAAACGAGTTTTGGGCAAAAATGTATGTCTGAATAATTGTTCCTGTACTAAAAACGATGTTTTAACCATCAAGCTGCGATTTTCGCACCAGTCAGCATCTGAGCAACAGTCTTCTCACCCATGAGTAAAGAGTGAATTGGTGTTTTCTTCTACAAAAACTACAGCATGACATGCATATGCACGCACATGTACGCACACACATAGTAAAAGCCTGACTATTTTGAAAGCTTGGTAGATACCGAATTCCGAATACGTGAAAATTCCAAATAATTGAGCCTATAAAAACTGCTATTCGCAGTAGAAAAGCCAAATAAATGGAAGAAAAAATTACTAGTCAAAAAACTATAAAGAGTCATTTTATTTTTTTATCAACTTGAATATCAAACATCTGTATTTAAATTATGTGAGATTTAGAAAGAAAAAAGGGCATTTCATACATAAACGTTGAAGTAAAACATCATATTTGATTACAAAACTCTGTCGATCATGAAAATTGGCAGGGATCTCTTCAAACTTAGCCCGCCATTCCAGCAGAAGTCTGGAGGAACAGTTTGCTGTTTATTAAGGTTTTCAATGTATACAACTTACGGACATAACATATGAAAAGCTTTAATTGCTCATCATAATTTTTCATGTCACATAGCCAGTGTTTATCCATTTAAGTTGCATTATTTCTTGATGCCAGTATCTCATAAATTTAAAAATAACTCTACTGCATGCTACTACGTGAAGAGAAGTCCCAAATTTTAATAATTCTTTTTTCAAAAGGGGATTGAAAAACAGGTAAAACATCAGTTAATTGATATCATTTTATAGAAAAATTAAACCGACTAATCGAGAATTAATCAGGTTTACTTGCCGACAAAGTGTTACATCACGCTTATCTATTATTGGCATGAAATTTAACTGTTTGGTGACAGTTTTTTTTTTATTCGATTTTTTTTTTTTTTTACTTAATGGTACATTAGAAAAAAGTTTCTAAAATTCAAAAGTATTCTGGTTACTTTCGCTTTCCTGTTAGTTGAATGGCATATATGTGTGTTTTACTGTATGTATGTATATATATATGTTACCGTTAAAGACTGAAATTAAAAAATGTCAACATTCACCAAATACGTCAGTGAAAGATTGAATATTGCATTACATTCTTGTACATTCAGACCCTCACTGGTGTATGCCGATAGTCACAGATATGCTGTGATGTTGGTCGAAAAGAGAGGAGTAGACAAAGAGGCGACTGGCTGTTTTCCACCAAATCCTTTGTTCTGGTGGGAGTGAGTCAGCTTTGTCAGTTTTATGCAAGGTTTGATGGTGTAAGAAACGTTTTCTTAATTTTTTTTTTTTTTTTCCTGATACCCTAATTTATACTGAATGGATACTGCAGTGAATGATGATCTTTTTCTTAAAAAGTTAAATGCATTAGTTGTGGGTAAACAAGAAGACAATTGTTTTTATTTTTCTCAAGAAAAGTACTCTAAAATACTTTCTTAAGTGGTTTCTGCTAAAACTAAGTGCAACGCACCTTTGGATTACAGACGATTAAAACATTTTGACGTTTTAAAAATTAATGATGAAGAGAAGAGAAGTTAATTGTACCTTTAAAACCAGCAGAAATGAATATACAGTATTATGTTATCAATGAGGAATTGTTCTGTATACTACATGAAACTCACACCAGAATAGGCCACAGAGGAAGAACACGTATACTTAAAGAGTTGCAAATTAAATACAAAAATATTACATACCAAGTTGTAAGTTGTATTTAAATTTATGCAAACAGTGGGAAATGAAACACAGTGCACCTAAGAAAGGTATTGTTATGAAACCAATGATCAGTTTCAAGATGTCAAGTTGATGTGATAGATTTGCAGTCAAACAGAGATGGCAAATATAAGTTCCTAATGGCATATCAAGATCATTTAACTAAGTTTGTCAAGCTACGACCTTTGAAAACTAAGAGAACTGAAGAAGTAGCTTATCACGTTCTTGCAATATTTTTAACGTTTGGTGCTCCAGCAATATTGCAATCAGATAATAGTAGAGAATTCAGTAATCAAGTCATATCCGAAATATGCGCTATGTGGAAAGATGCTAAGATAGTTCATGGAAAGCCTCGTTACAGTCAAACACAAGGCTCACTTGAAAGGGCCAATAGGATATACAGAATATGCTAACTGCATGGATGAACGATAACTATACAGATAAATGAACAGAAGGTTTACCATTTGTTCAATTTGCCAAGAACACTACATACCACAAAGGAATACACCAAAGTCCTTATGAAGCCATGTTTGGCGTTAAAACAAAAAGAGGCATAGCATCGTCTTTTTTGCCCAGTGAACAAATCATAAGTATCGAAACTGAAGAACAACTCGAAGAAATTCCCAATACTTTTGAAACCGAAGAACAGCTTGAAGAAACAGAAAAACTGAAAAAAATTTGAGCATTGGTCATGCCGAAAACTATATTCCAACGAAAAATATTGAAGAGGGCTTGCAATCTACCACGTCTTCACATCAAGCTCTGACTGAAAAACATGAGTTAATTTCTATAAAAAGAGTGGCTGTGAAAGAGAATCTTCAATTGCAAGCAACAAAAATGTTACAAACCTCACAAAAACTATTTCCTCCTGCTCAAATTGGTGATACTGTGTGAATACAAGTCCCTGATATCGACCGTGGTCTTGCAGGTAACTGAAATGTGTTAGCTGTTGTTGTTGGAATAGGCGACTCCGACTTCTATAAACTTGGAAACAAAAGTGGTACTCTCAAGCAGCTTTACACACGTAATCAGTTCGTAATTTGTAAAGAAAAGTTACTTTCCATAGATGAGATTTATTTTCAAGAAATGTTGCTGAGAGAAGCAGCTGCAGCTAATTCGAGTAGCAGTGGGTAAGGCTATACATGCTGTCATTGCAAAAGGAAGTGTTCCACAAATAAATGCAGTTGTAAAAGCAAGGGCCTCTTGTGCAATTCAAAGCGTCATAATAGTTTAAGTTGTTGCGATAAATAAGATTTGAATCACATAATGTAGTAAGTTTTTTATTACTTTTATTTTATTTTCTCATTAAGAACATACTGTATAATTAAGTAAGTTTTTAACTTCTATTCTTTTCCTTTCTCAGTTTGAATGTACTGTGTGTTTTAAGTTCTTGTTTTAAGTCTCAAGTGCATTTTTTCGTGACTGAATTACGGAGAAGAAAATATAATATTCTTATATGTTCAACATTCACCATTAGTACATTGTGAATGTCGACATTTACCAGTGTAAGTCAGAAATAAGAGTATTTGGAAAATGTTTCAGACATACACCAAGCGACTATGTGAATGTTGACATTCACCGGTGAAAGTAAACATTCTCCAGATTTTGGTGTTTCACTATAAAATATTAGTTATATTATATTACTAATATATTTATATTATATAATATACTATATATTATATAATACTAATATTATATAATATATTATATAATTTATATTATATAATACTAATATATTTATATTATATACTAGTATATTATATTATATTATATAATACTAATATATTTATATTATATACTAATATATTTATATTATATAATATAAATGTATTAGTAAAGCCATAAAGTAAGAAATTTAGAACTACATTTTCTATGAATTTGATTTTTTTTTGTTTGTTTGTTTCAAAAATTCTTTGTTGCATTTATAGGATTTTTTTAAATTTATTAATTATGAATTTCAATTTTCATCTTTGTGAAGAAATGGTTCTAAATTTCTTACTTTATGTCTTTACTGATATATTTTTTCAGCAGCTTGATACGCGAAAATATACTAGCCATATTTACATTTTGTTTTTAAAAAAGTACGTGGTATATATATATATATATCCCCTTACCCAGCTTTAAAGTCCTTCCCTTTATTGTCTAAGTCATTGGTTGTAGTCATATTCTTCCAGTCACAGAGAAGTATTTTAAATGATGAAGATGTTCATATTTTGGCAGTGTCAAATTTTAAGAATATTAATTTTCCACAAAAAATTAAATCTAATTACATACACTGACAGAAAAAAAAAAATCCCAGCTTCAAGAAAAAATTAATGTTGAGTAATGAAATTTCGGCAATATACGTATCTAGGTAACATATGTAATTGATTAAATTTTCAAGATGAGGTTAATGCAAGCAAGAGAAGAGCTATTTCAAATATGAAATGCTGGTACATTAATAACTGTTGTAACCACCAGAATTTTGAATGCAAGCATGCAGAAATGCATACATAGTGTCTTACAGGTGGTGGATGTCAGTTTGTGAGATGGAGTTCAATGCCTGTTGCACTTGGTTGGTCAACATAGGGACAGTTAATATCGGTATGAGAATGAGCCTCTTGAATGCTGTTCATAACTGGCAATAGACCTTCAAATTTATAAATTTTAATTAAGCACATCCGAAAAATGGTGAGATGCATTTTGCATCATTTTTCGTCACTGCAGTATGCTATGTCACTCTTTCTCTGCATTATCTGCATTGTTGTACACTTTTGCCAACTCACTGGTCAGGATTAACACAAAGACTTTCCGTCTACAAATCCGACTGAAATGAGTACGCATTACTTTTTGTCACCTACTGCTGCTTGAGAAAATTATGTCTCTCATTTCATCTTCCTTCTATATTGTTTAACTTGTAAACTTTGTATCTAGAAATTGGCGGGGTGAAAGCATTTAGTAGTCCTAATGTTAAATGAGTTTTGGGCAAAAATGTATGTCTGAATAATTGTTCCTATACTAAAAACGATGTTTTAACCATCAAGCTGCGATTTTCGCACCAGTCAGCATCTGAGCAACAGTCTTCTCACCCATGAGTAAAGAGTGAATTGGTGTTTTCTTCCACAAAACTACAGCATGACATGCATATGCACGCACATGTACGCACACACATAGTAAAAGCCTGACTATTTTGAAAGCTTGGTAGATACCGAATTCCGAATACGTGAAAATTCCAAATAATTGAGCCTATAAAAACTGCTATTCGCAGTAGAAAAGCCAAATAAATGGAAGAAAAAATTACTAGTCAAAAAACTATAAAGAGTCATTTTATTTTTTTATCAACTTGAATATCAAACATCTGTATTTAAATTATGTGAGATTTAGAAAGAAAAAAGGGCATTTCATACATAAACGTTGAAGTAAAACATCATATTTGATTACAAAACTCTGTCGATCATGAAAATTGGCAGGGATCTCTTCAAACTTAGCCCGCCATTCCAGCAGAAGTCTGGAGGAACAGTTTGCTGTTTATTAAGGTTTTCAATGTATACAACTTACGGACATAACATATGAAAAGCTTTAATTGCTCATCATAATTTTTCATGTCACATAGCCAGTGTTTATCCATTTAAGTTGCATTATTTCTTGATGCCAGTATCTCATAAATTTAAAAATAACTCTACTGCATGCTACTACGTGAAGAGAAGTCCCAAATTTTAATAATTCTTTTTTCAAAAGGGGATTGAAAAACAGGTAAAACATCAGTTAATTGATATCATTTTATAGAAAAATTAAACCGACTAATCGAGAATTAATCAGGTTTACGTGCCGACAAAGTGTTACATCACGCTTATCTATTATTGGCATGAAATTTAACTGTTTGGTGACAGTTTTTTTTTTATTCGAATTGTAATCCTATTCATGCTTTATAACAGAGTTACAGATATTTTTTTTTTTTTACTTAATGGTACATTAGAAAAAAGTTTCTAAAATTCAAAAGTATTCTGGTTACTTTCGCTTTTCTGTTAGTTGAATGCCATATATTTGGCCTTTATTGTATATATATATATTAGTAAAGCCATAACATAAGAAATTTAGAACTACTTCTTCTATGAATTTGATTTTTGTTTGATTTTAAAAAATTTTTGTTGCATTGATAGATTTGTTTTAAATTTATTTCTTTTGTATTTCAATTTTCGACTTGAAAAAATCGTTCTAAATTTCTTACTTTATGTCTTTACTGATATATTTTTTTCAATAGCTTAATGCGTGAAAATACTAGCCATATTTATATTTTGTTTTTTAAAAAATATTTTGTATATATATATATATCCCCTTACCCAGCTTTAAAGTCCTTACCTTTATTTTCCCAGTTATTGGTTGTAGTCATATTCTTCCAATCACAGAAGTATTTTAAATGCTCAAAATGTTAATATTTTGGCAGTGTTGAATTTTAAAAATATTAATTTTCCACAAAACATTAAATCTAACTACATAAACTGACAGAAAAAAAAAAAATCCCAGCACCAAGAAAAAATTAATGTAGAGTAATGAAATTTATCTAGGTAACATATTTAATTGGTTAAATTTTCAAGATAAGGTTAATGCAAGCAAGAGAAGAGCCATTTGAAATATGAAATGCTGGTACATTAATAACCGATGTAACCACCAGAATTTTGAATGCAAGCATGCAGACATGCATGCATGCTTGCATTCAAAATTCTGGTGGTTACATCACTATGCAGACATGCATGCATAGTGTCTTACAGGTGGTGGATGCCAGTTTGTGAGATGGAGTTCAATGTCTATTGCACTTGGTCGGTCAACATAGGGAGAGTTAATATCAGTATGAGGGTGAGCGTTATCCTGTGTGAAAACATCCTCTTGAGTGCTGTTCATAAATGGCAGCAGAACAGGTTGAATCACCAGACTGACATACAAATTTGCAGTCAGGGTGTGTGGGATAACCATAAGAGTGCTACAGCTATTATATGAAATTGCTCCCCAGACTTTAGATGTAGGTCCAGTATCTGTAGGATGCAGACAGGTTAGTTGCAGGCACTTACCTGGCCTCATTCTAACTAACCCACAGCCATCACTGTCACCAAGGCAGAACCAGCATTCAAAAAACACAACAGATCTCCACTCTATCGTCCTATGAGCTGTAACTTGACACCACTGGCTTTGCAAACGGCAGTGGTCAGTGGAATGTATGCTACAGGGCATTTGGCTCGAAGCTGTCCTTCAAGTGACCATTTTGTAATAGTTAATTGTGTCACTGTGATGTGAACTGCAGCTCAAATTTCTGCTGCAGGCACAGTTGATGCATTACAGCTGTGGCTGCCCGAGACCCTGCCAATACCTTCCCTTGACCAGTGCTGCCAATGATCTTGCACAGTGGATGCGTTCCTGCCAAGTCATTTTGCATTATCGAGGAAAGAAAATTCACCTTCTTGTAGCTCTATTAGATGACCTCATTCAAACTCATACTAAGATGTTGATAATGGCTTCTTTGCTCTGAAAGGCATTCTTTACTAACATCAAATCACTGTGTCAAATCTGAACAATAAATAATGCTCGTGAACTTTACAGTATATATTTAAACAAACCTGATTTGCTTGTTCACAGTGGCTCTACTAATGCCATACTCATGTGCCTAGCATGAAATTTAAATAGACACCATCTTTCAAATGTATGGACACCACCACTACCAAATTTTGTTTATTTAGCACAACTCCTCCTCGGTGTTGGGATATTTTTTCCCCCTCAGTGTATATAATAACAGTTTATATATGTAGTTAGTCTAACAATATTTAATATCAGCTTATTGTTGTAAATATTTAATAATATTTAATATCAGTTTATTGCTGTTCTGTAAAGAATATTTAATAGGTTGTGTAAGGAAGTCATGTGGCACCCAGATCTGAATTTTTAATTATATTGGATAGTTTTTTAAGTATGTAATTCTTTTGTTATAAGCCTGACAAGGCCTTTGTTAGAAAATACTGCAGGAGATGTTTTGGTGAGTTTAGTTGTTCCTAACACAGAAGGACACATTACAGCATTGGAAATTAGATATTGAGGTGTTATGATCTGTAATTAAATAGGTATGCAATAGAAACAGCAGGGCACTTGTTAGAAGAGAAGAATATTTTTCTCTGTAAAAAACATCTTCAGGAGTTTTTCTTAAACTGTATTATATTATGCTGAAATTAGTGCAATCCTTGATTAAGAATCTCTGACAAATTGAAGGCAATCACTTTAAAAATTAAAGTTTTGTATAACCAGAAAAAGACAAAAATACTTATTAAACTATTAATTTGTTTGAATAATGTGACAGTTTTTATTTTTAAATTCATTGTATAACTCTCATTAAAAGTAATCTGAATGTGCAAAAATATCTTTCATTAAGTTGTGGAGCATGTTAAGTATTTTTTATGAAACATCAATGCATTTGATATAAATGCCATACAATACTATGCATGTATGAACTCTCTTTCCTACCCTAAAATGCCAGTTTAAAGGTAAGGTGGTATCTCTGATAATATGTGATTACTTAGAGCAGTTAAGGTCACTGGCATGTATTACTTTGGCATCCATGATTGAATTTTTGTCAGGAAAGTATGTTGGTTTCTCAAATGCTCAGTGCAGTCACTGACTTGGATAGGTTTTCCTTTAACAAGCTGTATGAGATAAGAGTCATGAAAAAGATTTAAAAACCATGCCTACGGCTTAAATCATGACAATATACCTAAAAAATCTAGTCTGCATACTTCTAGGCTACAAGATCAATGTTTTGAATGATGTGTATGCTCATATATCAACCAGTACTTGAGTTTACTTACATCATTCATCTATTTTTAATATAATTTAAAGTTCCTTCCATATAAAGTTGTGTTATGATTCTGGATTCTTCTGTTGCTGTGTTTTGGATCTGTAACAACTTTCATCTGTATTGTCGTAGCCATTTTATCAGATGATCTTTAGTATAATAAGTGATTTGTATTTCTAGCCATTCATTATATTTGTCCCAGTCTAATTCAACTAGTTTCTCATGCTTCTTTGGTCCCAGAGCTGAATTATTTATTAAGTAAAATAAGCATGTGATTAGGACATCAAGGAAAGAGGTGCCACGAAAAGCTTTTTAGACATTCAAGGAGAAAGGCATCACGAAAATTTCTCATTGTTGATTTTACCATTGAATGTATGCTGCAGCTAAACCAAGAAGGAGAGACAAGGAATGGGGGAAAAATGGTGTAAATGAATGTGGGGATGCCAGAATCTTTTAAGTGCTAAGGCCTCAGAAATTCTTAATCTGTCCATGATTGGTCCATTGTTTGTGGGCTGCAGTGCAGTCCTCTTGTAAATCCCATTATCTACATGAAGGTGCATTCTTCTTGTCTTTTATTTTAATATGATAATCATCTAATACATAAAAAATTACCAATCTTATCACATCATTCAATATTTTAAATGATCTAGTTTGCATCACCTTATGAAATTATTTAGTTTTCCTGATGATTGTAATAAATGTTTTTCATTCAGAAATAACTTAATTGATTTCCCCAGTTTCTGCCAGAGTATTTATATAGTTTGTTGCTAGTTATAAGTAGTGGTTTAAAAAAATCAGATCAGGGCTATGTTGTTTATTAATGTATGATGAATACTGTAACATTTTAGACTTTGGGCTTCAGAAGAAAAACTTTAAAAGATAAAAATCTTTCATTGGTGATCCAAAAATGTAAATGCAATGCATGTTTATTGTAATGGCAATGTGGCACAGGACTGACACTATAAAACTGACAGCTTTCCTGCCAGTAGGGGATTATCAAGGCAAGCTCAAAAAAAAAACAGTTTCATCTTGTGTCCATGTTGGTTATGTGGTGTTGTCAGTGATGATCCTAACCATGTCGTAAAAAAAATGCTATATTAATCAAATACTTTGTCATTTGAATATGTGTTGATCGCAGTGTCAGTCATATGCCTGTGATAACTATATAGAGGTAACAAATGTATGTTAATCCTCTTTCTCATTATTATGTCATTATCAAAAATATATTTCATAATGTCAGTTGTGTACCCACATCAGTCCTATGAAGTGCCAGGTCTGTGCAGAGTTTGCAATATAAATATGATCTGTTAGAACTATTACTTATAACCACCATTCCATTATGACTATATTTAGAGTATGTTAAATCAGAGTAATCCTAAGTAATCAGAGTATGTTAAATCTGTTTCTGTTAGAATGACAACTCATTATGGTATCTAATTTTGGTAGGATTTAAGTTTGCTAGTAACTAGTAGGTTCCTAAACATTAGTAGTTCAGCCAAGCCCAGATTGTGAACAGCCTGGCTGCATGGTCATTTTCATGATTTTCCTTATTAATATGAGCTTTCCTTAGAAAATTATCAACAAATGTGAAGGCCTGGCTCCATTGTCATTTTCATGAGTTTGCCTATTAATATGAGCTTTCCTTAGAAAATTCTTCGCAAATGTGAAGGCATCCCTACACATAGGCAGATAGCACTTCCAAGTTTTGTCATATTCTATTAAACAAAACAACCTTAGTAGCTCTTTCATAGTGATTGCATCATTATTATTTTAAATAGAATGGACGAAGCGGGAAAATAAATTTAAAATTAAAATTTTTGCCAACAAATGCATTTAGATTTAACAAATAAATTAATAATTTAACAAATAAATAAGTTAACAAATAAATAAAAACTATGCTTTTATTTTAAAATCTCAAAAATTAAATATTTCTTTGAAAAGTAATTTATGTGTAAAACTTCACAAACTTCTGAGTATTTATAAAGAAAATAGAATTGGCTGTTTAAAATAGGGAAGAAATGAAACGCCGTGCTAGAGAATAGGTTATAAAACTGAAAGAAGTGAATGTTATAGTATCGCTTTTTTTTCCCCCGTGCATGCGTTCGCAACCAGCGCTTCTTCCGGGGTGTCTTGGATCTGAGCCAAAATGGTAGAGGAAGTGGTGTAAGTGGTGCGCGTCCATCCCGCTAAGAAAAATTTATATTAATCGAACCTTTTAAAAAGATGAATTTCCGTGGACGGCATTTGCGTAATTTTGTTTATTTACTACTTTTTTTTTAACCCCCGTCTCATCTTTTTTTTTTTTTTTACATTAACTTCTAGCCATCGACGGGTCGCCGCGTATTAAATTGCTTGTGGAAATTGTTTACGGCGTTGGTTTGCTATATTTTCATTATACGATGCAAATGCATTTTGTCGCTTGCAAGTCTAAATTATTTGTTATTATCGACTCCTAAAATTGAAACTAGCGGACCTTAAAGTGATACACTGTGGTTGGTTTGTGTCATTAGTTCTGTACATAACTCTGTTTGATAATCAGTGGCTCGCACATTTTGGATTTTTACTGTAGCGCACCCATTTGTAATAAGTTGAAATATCTAGCGAAGTTTCCCCCCTTCTGTTATTAAACGTGATTTTGATATAAATGCGGAAAACAGAACATCCTGGTACGTTGTATTAGAACGATTTCTCTCTCACACGAACAAGAACTACAAAAAATCCCATTCTGAACCTTTATATTCTGTAATTCAGTGTACGGAAAAACGCGATATAAATTCGATATGGAAATCAGCTGGATTCTGTAAAAAAACTTTATTTTCGTCTTATACGAATGAATAATCAACACCGTTGTACCTTAGATTACACGAAATTTTCATGCCCCTTCGGGAGGGATAAATTTGTTTTAAATTCAATTTTCTTGACACTACAGATAAAAAAAGGAGCCATGAAATTGACGAAACACGGTAATTATTCATGACATATAATCAGAATTTAATAAAATGTTGCTAATTTTTAATTGCTCATTTTTAACGATTATGATAAGATTTGTTAAGTGGGATTGTCGTAAGAAGTTTTAATAATTGATAAAATTTTCTTTTTCGCAGCAATTTCAGTAAAAACGAGGTGCCAGCTCATGAAGGGAAATGCGGAATCCGTTCTCGTTAGGAGAAAAAAATTATTCTCATTTAGATTTTAACTGCATAAGATAAGAACTTGAATTACTTTTTAGTCATATTGATCATGTTGCGGAAATTTTATTTGCTGCTGATACAGCTTGTACTAGCAGTCGCAAATTGTTATACAAGATGGAGAAATTCAGAATCCAAAAAATGCTTTTTAATCGTTAAAAAGTTTCGCAGCTAAATGTTTAGACATTTGATAAAAACGTTAAGGTACTGAATATATATTTTTTGACGAATCGATCCTTTCATATGGTTTGTAATAATGCTTGTTTACCTGATGGATGAATTATAGTCATTTCTGTTATTTGTTGTTTTTACTTAGCATTAATTGATGGATGAATTAATCGTGTTAACTGAGATTTTCCTGCATCAAAATACCAATGCATAGGATTTAGTATGATTAGTTCTTTAAATTTGTTGGGATTTTAACCTTACTGATGCGTTTTCAAGATGCTAAATCGGTAATTGCACATTTGAGTCACGATAAAATGGTCTATATTCTAAAGAATAAAGCGAAATAAATTGAGAGGAATATCAAGAATCGTGAACAGCGTGAATATTGCGAATTTCATAGATCCAAAAGTTAGATGCCAAGAATTAAACTGGAAAAAGTAAAAATGTATTTTTGAAAATATAAGCGGACTAAATAAAGTTACTTTCATAAATACAATAGGTCCCCCCCTTCCAGTAGGCTTAGGGAAATTAAATTGATGTACAAACTTCTGATACATAAGATCTGATAAATGCACACTGTCTGGAAAGTAGTTTCCATTCTGTTTACGGCTGAGAAATCTTTTAAGTTCATTTAAGATTTCTTGAAAATAAAAGTATCATATGAAATATGTAACTTCAGAAAGATAATAGATTTTTAACAACATAAATAAATGTCATATAATCGGAGACATTAAAATCAAATGCTTTACAGAAATTAAAAAGATTTTTGTTGATACAATGGTTGAGCGTGTCACGTCCATGCATCTTTTGCCCGTGTAATATTGTTAGCAACTGCATAAATCAGACGTTTGCAGGCCGCATTTTACTAAATTTTCATCTGAATTTGAAAATCTTAAATAAGTACTGAAGTTATGTGGCTTGCAGTAAACTTCTGCAATTTAAGAAAATCATTATAAAGTTCTAAAAAGGACTTTCAGTTTAGTAAACTAAATACAAGTTTTAAACGTTAAACGGTTTGCCATTTCGTCTGTGTTTATTACAAAATGAACCTATATTCTGCAATATAATTTTCATGATTTTCGAAAACCTTTTGTCTGTAATATAGCTGCCTGTTTACACTTCATCTGCAATATTCTTTTCTCATAGAACCACTCACTTATTAAACAGAATATCTGGATCGGCTGATTTAAATTCTACCTCATATAGCACATTCAATTAAACTATTAGATTCTGGAAGGGAAAGTTTCCCAAAACCTGAATGGGCAGAAGGATTGCGAAACTTCCGGCGTTTTTACGATGCAGAAACCGCCATCAATCGCGTCCAGACGCCTCGAAAGCCCACCTTTCCACGTTAGGGGCGATGCTGACCTTGCATTTCCAGTACTCGACCTACTCTGCAGATCCAAGATCCAAATAAGGGTTGTCTATGCCCACGGTGCGCGATCAAAAGCCATAGGGAAAAACAGAAAAAAAGGAAAGGATGAAATAAAACTAGGGCCGTCGAACTGGGCGGAAAATGTCAAAAAGCAGCGTGGGTTTTGGCGGAAATAAAAGAAGTATTAAAAATAAAAACACATGTAAACAGCGTAGGCGACACATGGTAGACCGAAACCGAGCGAATACAAATTCTGCAACAAGTATTTTACCTGCTCAGGTATGGACGTTATATGTCTTTCCCAAAAACATTTAATTGGTGGAAAATAATTTTTTATGATGTGAAAGAAATTTATCATTAATTTCTGCCCATTATTTATTATAAGTTAACTAGGGAAATGTTTTACAATAAAACTTTTCAATCTTGGAAACAATTCTTAATTTGTCCTGCTGTATATTAATTCTTGTCTTCTTATACTTCTGCTACTTACACGTTGCACCAAAATAGAACCCAACACTGTTGTTTTAAAGAAAAAGTTAACTTTTAGTTTGGAACTCTTTCTAGAAAGTCAATATTTTTTTGCTGTAGATTATGAGAAATTTTAAATAAAGAGGACAGTTATTAGAAAGCTGAGAGCATTTTTAAACAATCTTTTATGCATTTAAATTATGATAGTAACTTCAGTAATATTAAACATGGACTTTGTCTTTTAGCATATGGCGTTTTTCGAAACATTGATTACGCATGAAGAAATTTTTTATTTCTTAAAATATTTAAACGAATTTGGCAATCATGTCGACAAATTAAGGAATATGCTAAAAGAATACTTAGAGTTATCTATCGACAATATGATTCTTGGGAGAAGCATACTTGGAAACCGAAGAGTTGATCTGGCGACATATTAAATATTTGATTTAGTAGTCTTTAAAAGATTTCTTTTGATACTTGATGTACGTATGCAGGCTACTAGTGATATTTATCGACAGTTGAAATTATTAGCATTTCTAATATTCAGTAACGTGTAACGTAGCCCATTACGGTGAAAACAGAATATTAGTATTCTGATTGAGCTGTCACTGTGGAACAAGATATTCATGAGTGATATTACAATTTATATCGAGTTTTGTCAGTGAATACCTAAATCTGTAATACTAGATTACATAAACAGATTAATTAACTGCTGTTTAATTATTTAAATTTAGTGGGGGCCAACTTCTGCACCCACAAAGGGTAACTTTGTGTTGGCGTTGTGAGTCGCATATGCATTTTATATCATATTTATGAGTGGTTTTAGAATAGTGCACTCCGGTTACTTCAAGGCAGTATTTATACGGTAATCCAAAAGCGTATTTTCAGAAATCTGCAAAAATTCAACTAGGATATGATGGAGTGTGGTTTACA
The DNA here is from genome assembly GCA_000611955.2 of Stegodyphus mimosarum. Lineage (NCBI taxonomy): Eukaryota > Metazoa > Arthropoda > Arachnida > Araneae > Eresidae > Stegodyphus > Stegodyphus mimosarum. The sequence goes on along the minus strand of KK121711.1, from coordinate 57,312 downwards.
CAGAAATGAAGCCGAAGGACCCTCCCCCTCTTGCCTTATGGATTGGAAATTTTTACCGATCGAGCGAGTTGTATCACACTGACTGTAACGATCTTAATTAAAATTGCAGTAAAAACGATGATGGATACTGGCGGATATCTGAAAAATTACCTTTGTGACATGTAATGGGTTTCTTGCATAAAATAAATCGTCCTGTACCGATTGTGGTTATTATTAAGTGTGTGATACAGCGCCCTTTATCAGTGAAGATTCTAAATTTTAGGAATCATAACGAAATTTTGGACCTTCTTTATTCATTTTAAATTATTTTTATAAATCGTTTCGCAGATGGACCAATACCTAGACCAAATGCGGCATTACATGCGTGGGATTTCAAAATTTAATTTTGAATCATTTTTGAGCGAAATATTTGTTCTCAATTTTTTAAGGTTTTAAGATATAATAAAAAGTAGTGAGAATACTCTTGGGACGTATGCGAAGAATGTTTTCAGTAATGTTGAATGTTGATATATCCAACAGGATCTGCGAATAGTTAGGAGAAAATATGGAAATGGAATAATGATTAGGATAATATATTTTGTTAGTCGAATATTGAGTTTATAGTTGGCCATTTTAACCATCCACGCAAATTTCTGAAAAATGTTTAATAATAAAATTATCCACAGTTTCAGTTATCCTTTTAATGGCAATAATACATGAAATATTATTCCCAGTATACGAGGATGGTACTATAAGCACGAGCCAGTGTCAAAGGGGGCCTCATACTGGAGAAACGGTGTAACACCAGGGTGCCTGGGTTAACATGAACCCTACCCCTTATCGAATAAATAAGCAGTTGCGAATGATAAATCAGAAAATAACTTATAGCAAGTATAACATGTAATTTTGTAATGATGGTAATATATCTTTTTAATTATTATTATTATATAAATTTTATATGATACTAATAAGCATTGAGCATTTATACCTAACGCAATGAGGCGTATGAAAAGCAGAAATTCCGTGCTATAATCTACAGCCTAGAAGACGGGTTTCGCCTTGGTAAGTTCTGTAGACTTCGACTAGGACGTCCTGCAAACCCTTGTGGAATAAATTCCCTTGAAGTGGGCTGTTGATGAGCTAGCAGAGGATTAAGAGTATATTTTAAATAGAAAAGAATTATTTTATTTTAAATTTTGATAAATGAAAGTTTAATAAACCGCATTACTTATGTGATGATTCATTATGTAGCTAGCTATCTTTTTTTTTCTTGCCCGATGTTTAAGAGCGAAGGGAACTGTTAAAGAAGTCTCTTTTCTGAAGTAAGAAAATGAAAACTATAAAACCAAAACTGATCGTTCCACTTTATAGCATATTTTATTCATAAGTTAAGGTAATATTGAGGAAACTATGAACAACAGACTTACAAATATTCAAGAAAGAACTAATTATTCAGCATTTTTGTTTAAACTCTTTTAAATAACGGTAATCAACTGTGACGTAGTTTGCGAATATGCCATAATTATTGCATGTAATAAAAATTAAGATAGAATTCTGCTATCACGTGTCATTTTATTTATTTGTTAGCAAAGCTTTCAGCGGTTTGTATTTTCTTCGTTGTGGTATATGCATTGGTTTGACAGATTATGGCAAAGCACACTAGTTCTGTCTGGCTAATTGCGGAATGCCTTCTTGGAGTACTTTCTAAGGGAAACTGGCTCGTATACAGGTTACACATGGGGAAAACCACGCCAGTGCAGCCAGCCCGTTCTCCTGGAATCGAACTCAGATCGGAACTACCAGTGTGTTATATATGTATTGAAGGATGCGAAAGAAATATCAAATATCAGTCTTACAAAGCAGTATTTTTTCATTGAAGGATTGAATATGATTATTATTAGTCTCAAATCGAGAAGATTTAAGCGAAAGTGAGGTCAATCATTTCCTTTAAAAAATTTATTATTTTTACAATTTTTATTGCACTGGTTATTTGGTGTGTGTGTGTGCTCATGCATGCATTTGGAACAGCATTTTATTTAGTTTTAATTTTAATAATTATTTTGCTCTCTTAAGATAATTTTAATTCTGATAAATTAGTTAAATTTATAACATTAATTTTTTATAGTAGCAGAATTTCAGAGTATTTAGGAAGATTATTAGTTATATATTACTTTTTGTGCTCTCTCTGTATACATTATTTGAATACTTGTGATAAATATTGAGCAACACATTTTATGAATGCAACTCATTTTAGAATATATGTTCTTATCAGAAGTCGGTAGTATAAAATCAATTATTAGCTCCTAAATTAAGTATTAAATTTATAAGGTATTTTCTTGCTCCTTTCAACATGCCTTCGGGGTGTGGTTGAAAGCATACTTGACACATCAGAGCTGTAACTAGGGTTTTCAGCGCCCGGGGAAAAGATTTCGCGCCCCCTCCTGTTTGCCAAGAATGGAAAACATTTCATTCTAAAATTTCTTAACATCAGTTTGGCGCCCCCTGAATGGTGCGCCCAGAGACATACGCCCCTCCTTGTTTTCCCTTAACTACGCCTTTGCGACGCATTCGAGGTCCAGGGTTGGAGTCTCGGCGAGGACATTGCACATTTTTCACGTCTCCTGCTTCAAAAAAAACTTATTGCTCTACAAATTCACAAAACATGCAGCGAAAACATAGTTGTTTTAAAATTATTGTAACAAAACTTTGATATAATTACTGAAACGGATGAAAGAATATATGACATTTATGTTTATCTCTTCTAATAATTCCACTTCTTAATCCGCAGACCTAATGATTCTAAGGTATGTGCAGGTTTCTTCATCAATGGCCGCTATGCTTAAAATCTCTGGAGTTTTTCTTGGTGGCGGAACAGATTAGCTGCGTCTATATTTTTGTATATTTTTATTTGTAATGCAAATGAAAACCATTTTTCAGTTGAAAATCCTTTACAAAAGCGTCCGTTTTGGGCAGAGAATCGGTGACTGCTTTGCTAAATGAACCCTCTGATTCTCGTTAGTTCAGTCTTACAAGAGCATGATTTCATCAGTGTTTTTCTTTTGTGATGTAAATGATTCTTTGCTAATTATTTTTATGTGAGGAGAGAGAGAGAGAGAGAAAGAAATGAATTAGCAAGAGATAATTCATAGAGAAAAATCGCTAAGCCATATCCGGCTGGACTATTTTTCGGACCACGAAACAAATTACGCTTATAAAATTGATCGTTCATTCCTCAGTTTCTTGCATTTACGCTAGCATAGCACATTTATCATTTTATCGCCCAGGCGCCGCAGTCTATTTTTAAATCGTTTCTAACTTAGTTAAAAAAAAGAAAATAACAAGCATGAAAAGTGCCATGGAAAATGGTCCTTGACAAATGAGACCATGTCTAGAACCGTCGAATGTCGACGTGTTGAGAGATAAATTGGAGTTCCAATGAGCGTCGGTCTCTGCGAAAATCTGAAATCTTAACCTGTTCCTGCGTTTCTATATGGAAAATTTAAAATGCTTAAAAATTTGAAAATTGCGAGATTACAGTATAGTGGAAGGTATGATTAAATTCAACAGTTAGAAATTATATTATAAAAGAATATGTGCATTTGAATGTGACTCATATTATTTAAAAAATTTTTGTATGATCTGCGAGAGGCTTCCCATTATTTTTCCTAAATCAAAGTTAAGGCTTTTTTTATAATTTTCGAAGTCTTATTATTAACTCACAGTCTTTCAAGGGGTAATACATGAAAGACAAATGGAGGAATAAACAGATTAATTTGTGTAAAGTACAAAGTATTTGACAAAAATCTAATGAGAAGATACCTATGCGAAGTCTGCTTCGGTTAGCTTTCCAATGGGTAAGAATGCAGTTTAATTCAAAAGGATCCTTATTGGTATTTACGTAACGGAAGGAGGAAATCCACAATGCAGTTCCAGGAATTACACCCAGTTTCATAATCGGCAGTCCAGTATACGAAACTGCCAGTATTTTTCAGCTTAACTGCCGATGATTTGTGTGAAATATATTGTATTTTTAGCACTGAAAAATTTTTTATGTTATCAATTATGATAAAATAGCGTTCGCAAAAAGGGGGAATCGATTTAAATAGCTGTTAATATGTATTACGTAAAAAACATTTTCTAAAATTTTATGAAAATTTTGCTGGCTAATTTTATTTTATTTTTCTGTGACCTTATGTATTAGGCAACACGAACTAATTCATTTTAAAATGAAGTTTCGTAAACCATTTCTAATCATCGATGCATCATAGTTGCGCAAGTAGGAGTAGCTTTAAAAATTTCCGAGAAAATTTGCGATAAATCATCGGCATGGAAGTATTTACGCCGCGTTTTTATCTATAATATGCCATAGTTTTTATTAATTTTTTTTTCCGTTTTTATAACTAATGATGTACATATATGTAAATAAAGATTTGAATATTCTAGTGTTTTCACACAGTCCTGTCGCGAATTGAGGCGATCACAAGACTTATTTTTTTCTTTTCTTTTTAATCTTCTATTTATTTTTGTCTCATTTCCGTTGGGAGAGTTATAATTTTTACCTCGCTTTAGATGGGCTCACGTATTATTTTATCGAAACAATGGAGCGTGATTCTGTTCATGACCAGACTAAAAACTGAAATATACTTTCCATGTGACTATTTATTTATTAAACCTGTTAATTTGTTAATTCAGGGCGCAGTCCGGCCAGCTTGACGAGCGAAGCTCGTCTGACTCAAAGGGCTGCGTCTACAATTTATTAAACCAGTCGTATATATGCGCACTATTTGTATGCAGCTTTTTGGAATGATCTCCAGCAGTGGTCGATTGGTTAAGACTTCTGAATACTAATGACGGTCGGTTTTCTTTGTTTTCCCCATGTGCAATGTGAATACGAGCTACTTTCCTTGAAAGTGCTTCACAAGGGCATCACTCTGCTTAGACATACAGCCTTTCGTGTGCTTTCCAGTAGTCGAATAACCTAACTTTTAGAATAAAACAGCAACCTCTCAAGTGGATTCTGTTTTTCGCGGTGATCATACGCGTATTGTTATTTGTCCCTTTGGCAAGTTATTCGAGTAGTAATGTCACACGGGTAAATTTGGAATGCAGATTTGTCTTTTGATGTATTCTTCGAAGTAGACCTCCGGTACTTTTCAGCTTTTGAGTTAAAACGTAATTCCAGCCGAGCCTAAATAAAATGAGCTTCGGTACTTATTGCAAAGTTAATCATAGTATTCACTGAAAATCGGTATTCCCGCAACAGATGATCTAGCGGGCCATATGTATAACAATAGGTGACCTACCCTGTATTTGTCTTTGGTTAGGAATATGAATCACGTGATACACACGTGTCACCTGCTGCCGGTAAATCATCAGAAGAATTTTGTTGATACTGCCATGGTGCCAACACCAATATGATAGAATGTCTATGAGGTCATCTTAAATAATTGTGCGAAATATGAAAACATCCGCAGTGCTACCCCATTACCTTGCTGAATTGTGTTGGGATCTGTCACCAGTGGGGCAAATATCTGGGTATGGTTCAGAGACATCAAGGTAGTATTTATGTGACTGAAAAATAAGGATGACTATTAGTATTATTATAGATCTGATTACAGTACGAAAATGATGATTACTGACAAATGTGAAACAGGACCGTTTCAATTGACAGATGCCAAATAGATCGTTGGAACGGCTTTTTTAAAGCTTTAAAGTACATTGACGACCATCGAGGGATATGATAGGTCCACTTCAGAACCACATCGGTGCATTCTTGTGGTAATGTATAATTTGATATAAAAATGTGGTAATAAAGTAAATCCATGTAATTTCTTTGTATTTATTTGTACTGCCGTTTTTCGTGTGATTCAGTACGGTAATGTTGTCAGTTTCTTTGGTTTTGATTCATGGTTCACTTGCACTAGGTCACCTGTTGCCAGACTACAGAAAAATGTGTTATTAATGCAACTTTGTTTAGCAATTAGTAAAACTGACTTTGTTACAAACTACTGAATATATTCCTCGGATTCCCCGGGAATAATAAAATACGTGATGAAATACGCCAGAAAATATATTTGTGAATATATAGATTGGATTTATTTAACCAAGAATCTTTAAACTGATTAAGGTTAAAATAAAATTGCAGTTAAGACCGCATACTTTAAAAATACTTAACTTTTTTTCATCCTTGATGTGGTATCTTTTATAATAATTATATCATTAATTTAGTCCTAAAACGGTTTTTTGTTGAAGTTTCATTCATTCTAATGATTAAGGGTTTTCGTTATTACACTTCTCAAGTGTCAAATCGCCGCATAATTATAGTTACACACCGTGATGCTTTAAACACGTGACATGGCGAATCGGACTATACTATAAGTCCATTCCTTGTATATTTTACTTATTTTATAATGACAGTTTTTATAATTGGCCTAATAAATAATCTGTTGTCAAGTGCAAAAATGAAAAAGCTTTTCTGTATGTATTTTGCGTTCTCGAAAGCTAAACATTTATCAACGATTTAAAAAAAAAAAAAAAAAAAAACTTTCCCCCAGTTAGCTTCTCTTGGATCATTAAACAATCTCAATTCTAAAATCCAGTGCAGAGTTTTCTTAAGAAAACATTGTTTCATAAACAGCTGATTACAAACGTATTTTGTGGGAAGAAGCGCAAAATCGTAGTCAGTGATAAAACTTTAAATTCTAAATACAGTACGTTTTTTGTAATAAAATGCTATTAATTCGCTTACATTTTGAAAGCGATCTTATAATTTGTGCGTTACTCCAACCGGAAACTGTATGTATCTGAAGTTGACTGAAATATTGTGTCTTTTTTCTGCATAAAAGTGAAAATATTCATTTCCGAAAAAATGATGCGCATCGGATTAAAATTAAATGTCACTTGTAGAGTTTGTATTATAAGTGAGAAGAATTCCCCCTCAACGTCGAACCCGGATGTCCACGAATGGGCAAGTGAAGAGAATCTCCATTACTCTTCATGTCCGATTAAATATTTTTTATTGTGCTGACGTAACAAATCCTAACAGTGAGAATTGTAAGAATCTGTATTTGGCGAATAGTGGATGACATCACAAGGAAAAATGATACATCCGTTCTGAAGTCCGGAAAGGACAACGTATTTAAAAGTAACGAGAAAAACAGGTGGCTCATTTGTGACCTATTGTTATTAAGCAACCTGCTAGCGCAGAATGAGCTATTATGGCATTTCTTGTTAAATTGTTCAAAGTACGTGTTTTCCTTTGCTGTTCCTTTTTAATTTTCCGAAACTCAGAATATTTAAATTGCATCCACTGCATCATTTAAATCATGTAGTGGAAATGACTTAGATCTGTAATTCCAAAAAATATATTAAATTTTTATTTCAGTTATCATTTTAAAAATTTTATGCTCTTGAATGAAGTTAGAAAAATACATGAATATCCATATTTAACTGCTAGATTAACTATTCCCAAACTTTTTCCGTGAATCAATCAATTTAATAGTTTTCCTTTGTGACTCTTGTAAGGTTTTTATGATATGATGTAATTGTGAGAAAACAAGAGATGGTGATCGGTCAGACTTAAAGAAAAATTGAAATCATCAGATGGTAATGTCGAAGGGCTTTAGTCTGTGCCATCCATTTCCGTTCAAATCTTCACATTTTAAAAATTTATAAATCTCCGGCCTCACATTTAGAAACCAGTGTCAGTTGGGGGGGGGGAATAACCAAGGTTGGTATTATGATTCGAAAATTTTAGAGTGACATCGATAGTCTCTCTGCCCCTAGGTACGATATTAAGTGTAGGTAAATTATTAGATTTGAATACCTTTCAGATATGTATTTATTAATATAACTGAATACCATTTCCTCGCACAAAAATGCATTAAATTTAGTATTAAAAATAAAAGGGTTTTCGTTTTTGTTAAAACTTTAGTTAGGAGAAAAAGATTAGACTCGGTTTAACTTCCAGTTGTTTCCTATATTTATTTTTAGGGGGGGCGGCAATTTTGGAAAGCTTCGAGGAAATTTCTCTAACCGCATGAAAGACATGTTTTTCTTAAATCTTGAGACTAAATGTACTTTCGTCTCCTTCGTTTGAGTTGCCAAGGTAGCGAAAAATCCATCAGCGGTAATTTGTTGAGCATGTTTTCGAGTGTATTATCACACGACATTTCAGTTATAAATTCAGTATTTGAATTTGGAGATTCTCTCTCTAATTGTACTTTTACTATAAATATAACTCAATTCTGGAATTTTGATTTTATTTGAAAAACGTCTGTGTTGGCAATAATCAAAAAGTAGTAATAATTCCAGTTATGATCTTGCGATAGTCTTTTAATTTTGTATGTTGATTATTAGTGTTATGCTAATATAATGATAGTTTTAATGCTGAAGAATAAAATATTCAAAACTACAGTATGCGCATTTTCTAAATATTAACGAATTATCACTTACTGTCGTAATAAGCATAGCAGTTTGTTATCCACGTTATTGCTGTTAAGTGCGAGAAGGAAGATGAATGAGGTGCTCTTTCTGTAAATTTGTCTCCTATGTGAAAATGTAATAATTCCGTGCATCCACGTGAGTTGACCAGGAATTGAGTTTCTCTATTGTAGCTTCTACATTTTGTACTTTAAATGCTGTTAATGTCAGATTTAAATCAAATTACATTTTTACCTTTTGGAAAATATTGGGCTAAGGGCATTAAAACACCTTCCTTCATTTCAAACCTTCTTAAAATATTCTCACGTGGTAAACATCGCACTTTACAACTTAAAAGAATATATTCGTGTTCACTTCCCATCTGTTTGTACAGTGCAGTGAATATACTTGAATTCAGGGAGGAAGATTTGAAAATAAATTTTATTCACTGTTACAAAGTTTCAGTTGAAAGCAAAGGCATTTTCTAGATGTTCAGTGCTTCTCTGTGCGAATGCTACAATGCAACCGTATACAGTCTAGTGCTATGGCCGTTTTTCGGAAAAACGACATTACTTGCGCCCGTCTTTGCGGTGGCTTAATCACAACTCAGTACCACACTTTCCTCCAATTCGAGGCACTCTGATTAGTGTAATAATCAATTAAGTTTAATATTTCTTCAGCTGTTTTTCTTATTATCAGATGTTTAAAGAAGAGAAATTCTTCATTAGGGCTATTGTGAAAACCATTACTTAGAAAGCACGTTAGCTTAATACTGTTTGGTGATACAGTACTTTCATGGTCTTGCAAGAAAAACAAATTGTGTTCCTTTAAATGGTCTGCGATAGTCTCATCGATATTTATACGTTATATATCTAAGAGTGTCAGCATGTTTCTCCTGCCCTCTCTCTTTTTTTAAATGTCATATTTGAAATGCTAATAGTTTCGTTACTGAAAGTATTTATTTTGTAATTGTGTGAGAGTAACCAATTTCAGCAATCAGTTTTGACAATTCATAAGATGATAAAATGATAAAATTTTTAGTTTGGGTACCCTGAGAAAAATGGACACAATGAAGTATATTTTTCGTCTTTATTAATTATTCAGCAGGCCCGATTCAATATTATTTGCATTTTATAGTGTTTTGGGGGAGAGGTAGAAATTTAAAAAACACCTTAATTTTGGAGTGCGTGTTTAAACGATCCGAGGTTGTGCTTCTGGAGAGGCAGAATTTTAAAGGAAACTTGTTCGTTTGATTCGTATTTACGTTACACAGTAGGAAAACGTCGAAAGTGCCATATAACCCTTTCGTTGGTATTTGAATTCGGATGGAACTACAAGTTTTGAGCGCAAGTCGGTCATTTGGAGCACTGCAGAAGGATCATTAGCAAGAGTACTCTTGAGATGAATTATAATAAGAGATTTTATAATTTATTGAAATGTTTGATATTTCCGTTTGTGATAGTTTATTCATTTTAGATTCAAAGCATATTTAAAGATTTCGCATATATTGTAAAATTTGTGCTTGAAGATCAAGGGGGGAAAAAAAGAAAAGCTGATAATAAAGGAAATTGGAAATGTCTCTTTCTGGGTTAATAATTCGATTTTCACCGTCATTTTGGTTAAGCTGGATTTTACTAAATCCGGCAATATCTGCAGTGTCCATTTTTGTAACGTTTGTATATGTTTGGCTAGAGAAACGTGGCCGCTGTTACTTGTAATAATCTGTTAGGATGAAAATCCATTATTCAAGTCTTGTGATGGGCATAATTAGAATTTTTATTGTGTTGAATATTTTTCTTAACTTCCTTTATTTAATATGAATTTTGCTGTACTTTATTTCAGATTTCATAGCATTGAGTTTCTCTATTGTGATTTTTTAAATAAAACGGAATAATTTATCTTTCTTACCTCAATCATGCTGTGTTTTCATGAGCCGAATAGCAAAGTTCATTCAGTTTTAGTCTAATACAATGAATTAATTCAAGTTTAAAAAAAAATTATTGACCTCTTTCAGAACTAATAAACTTTTTTTTGTTTTTGTTTGAATGAATGCTTAAACCAACAAGGAAATGACACTAGCAATGGATTAGAGATCTCTTACTTTCAGATGTGACAGAATTACGTAGTTAAGAGTTTTAGACAGTTTTTTTTACTTCGTGTAAATTTGTGCATGTAATTTTTTTTTATTATGTTAAAATTTCATGTTAATGTACAATAAATTATGCACTCACAATTTTCAAAGTGACCTGCAGTTTCAGACAGAGATATATTTAACATTTTTAAGGATGTCAGATGACTTCTATTTGCCTCGCATTTTGCGAAAACTCGGTTAAAACAGGTTACACGCTGTAGCGGGTAAAACACTTTAAAAAAATTTCAGTATACAATCAAAGAAATTGCATTTACAGATGAGCAAAGATAAAGCACTTTGAGGCAATTTGAGTGAATATATTTAGCTTTGATTTGTGTGATATGTACAGCTTTGTATTTGGCAGCACGATTTTAATCGTTAATTACTGATCTTTCCCTTGTAGACCAAACAAAGATATTGATAGAATCGACCTTATCCATAACAGAGCTCCCAAACGTATGGTTTTAGTAACGACGACGTTGACATTCTTTTCATATACTTTTAACACTAGGTCTGCGGACATTTTTATGTACCTATGTTTACTAACATTCGTCAAACTGGCAGGTATAGGAAACCACGTATTTTCTTTAAAAAAAAAATTCATTTTGTATCATTTACAAGCTTTTAACACTAGAACTACCGATAACCATCAATTTGATGGATTTGTAGTTGTTTTTATCGATATGAAAAAAGTTAACGTTAGTTTGTGTTAACAGACTTACCAGCGCAGTTTTTCGCTGATACTAACTTTCTTTCTAGCAATTCAGTATCTCTTCTTGAATACCCCATGAAAGGGTATTTCGTCAGAATAAAATAAAACTAATACTTGTCTCTAATTCTACAAATAAAATTGTTAATACTCATAATCGAATACTTTCTTCTTGATCGTCTCTACTTGCACCAACTGAATTTTTTTCCAAAACGTCTTGACACATTGACTGGAACTCAACGACTGTAGATTGTTCCTTAATTTTGGAGCTTAACGCTTTATGTTTACACTTCAGGCCCGTACGATTGATAGATAGTCACAGATGACATATAGCTTGCTGTGGCGAACCGCCGGGCGTTGATTTTGGTTCAAAGTTATCGAAAGCTATTTCCGTTGAATTATGATTTTTTTTTATTATTATTATCTACCTTCTTGCTTTTACATTTGTCACCATAAAAATAGTTTCATAAAAAAAAACCGGTTTATTATTATTAACTATGAAACGAGCTTGCTTGTTATTTTGACAAATATCCGTAGAGATAGGTATGCATCATACAGAAATTAAAAGGGCTGAAGGGGAAATAAATCTGGATATGTATTCGTCTCATTTCATCGAGAATTATCAACATAAATTAGAAAACTATAATGGTTTTTGTAAATTTGCTCATAAAGTTCAAAATCCGTCAAAATGACGAGTCCCGTAAATGTTAAAAAAAGTCCAAGAATGAAGATCATCAGCTTATTGTTAGAGTATTAAAAATAAAGTGCAGTTCATTATTAATCGACCCTCAGATGTTGAAATCTATCACATTTTGCGCAAGCAAATTATATTAATTATTAAAAAAAAGTGTTTCCAAAAAAGGTATCTGGCTTTGGATAATATGTTCAGCAAAGCAGTTCAGGTCCTTTCTAATAAAATAATTCTTTTACGCTTTTATTCGACTTTTCGTCCTTCTTTCTGAAAATTGCGTATGCAGATGAAAAAAATATTGAAAAAGATGAAAGATGTCCATCAAGTTGTAGACCTCTCAGTCTGCTTATGTCTGTGGCAAAAATTCTTGAAAATGGTGGTTTTGAGAGAACAGAATAGTCATTTCTGAAAAACCATCTGAGTGAGTTTGGGGAATATACTCAACAGTACACTAAATATCCCGGCTAACGGTGTCAGTAGTTGAGTCAACTAATGAAATATAGACATTACTCTTCTTTTTCTGAATATAAAAATGGCCAGTGTCGCATGCCACCCCTACAAGTTAATCTTTTGTAACTGTCCTTTAGCAGTAGAAAGAAATATTACAGAGCTGTTTACTGAAAATTCGTCATAGAAGCTTGAAATGAATTCGGTAAGATGAAAATAACAGTCTGGAGTACCCAAGGTTCTGTTCAGGGACCAATACTTTTCAGTTTTACACAAACAGTTTTCAAGGATTAAACTATTTCCGTGTAGTCAGATTACAGTAGTTAGAGCGCTGCGTTGGTTCACTCAATCAAGCCAAGTTGAACAACTTATGAATTGCGAACTATTTAAATCCAGTCATTGAATGGCTTGACGAAGAAATATTAATACTGCTAAAAGGAACTTCGTAGTACTCCACCATCACAAGACAAGGTATTCGATAGTAGATATCAAGTGTCTTTTCTGATACCAGTATTTTCAGTTTTTAAAATGATAATTTTCCATCATCAGTTTTTCAAACGGAGTCAGTCAGGCTAGACAAAGTGAGTCATTTGCTTGCGGCAGAATGTAATAAAATTAGTCATCGAATTGTTTGACTTATTGAGAAAAAAGATCTATGCTTCTAATTTACTTCCGTCATAAACCTAAGTATACAACAACGGTCATCCATTGATAAGAAAATAACCTCGCTGCGCGTAAGTAAGGTACATAGAAGTTAATACTAGAATTAATAACTTACTTATAGGCATATTTGCTTTACACACTAAATAAAACCCACAATTTTTTTGTGAGCGCATATCCTCACGTTAAACAGGTGAAGCTTCAATCTAGAAACCAAGAACTGTCGTATGTCAAGCCTGTTTTCTTCAGTGCAGCTGCAGTTTGACTAGCTTCGGTAAAAAACACTTAAGAACTAGTTGCTGGTCCCTCAAAACAAGACCTAGAGAATCGTAACCAATGGACCATGTTCATCCAGTCTTCATAAAGATCTAAATATTTCCTAGATTACGTAATGTTGTCAGCAGTTTACTGAGAGTTCATAATAATTGCAGTAATCTCGTTTGCGAATTTGTTAATCGCATATTCTGTTGTCATCTTGCGATCTTACAAATATATAAAAGAATAAAAAATATATTCCATATTACACACTTTTTTGTGATTATTGTAGTCTTAGCACAAACACAGTAGAAGCAACTGAAGAATATATTCCATATTATATTCGTAGCATGGACTTAGCACATAACATTCTATTGCAAACCAGTTCATTCTGAAGTTCTTTGAGATTGACGCTATTTTCAAACTAGGTGGACTATAAAATATTTTGAAAATCGAGGATGATTATTTCCTAATAGATTGGTCATTTACTGATGATATTAGCTTTATATTATACAGTGTCATAGTGCTAGTAGTTAAGTTACCTTAAACTAATTTTCATTCCAAGAGATATGAATTATTCGTTTTTTCAATTGTTTAGCTTTGTGAAACAAAATGTAGGTAGATCAAAACATCTTTCCCTGAAACTAGCGATAAAGTTCAGAAAAATGCCGTTGCAAGTGAAAAGGTTTTTATTTCTAGTTTGATTTCCCTAAAACGTAATATATATATATATATATATACACACGTTTGTGAAAATTGCAACACCAAGAAGGAATCGTCATAATTGAATGCAATTTAATACACAGTTGAGTGGTAGTGGTACAAATAAATGATTAAATGTTCAAAGCAAACAAACAAGAACAAGAGATCAGAATCAGTATTTTGTGTGGCCACCACGCGCCGCAATAAGTGCTGCTACACGACGTGGCATGGAGTCAAACAAAGTTTGAATGTCTGACTGAGGAAGAGCATTCCATATCGTTTGTACGCGTACCCAAAGTTCGTCTGCAGACGCAACAGGACGAGGATCACGAGCAAGACGCCGACCAATGACATCCCACACATGTTCAATTGGCGACATATCCGGGGAACACGCAGGCCAAGGAAGAAGCTGTACCTGCTGCGCTGCAAAGAAGGATTTAACAATCCGAGCAGTATGAGGGCGGGCATTGTCCTGTTGAAATACAGCGCCTGGCAAGCTTTGAAGGAAGGGAACAGCTTCGGGCTGTAGAACTTCACGGATATACCGGTTGCTGTTCAGATTGCCCACAATTCGTAGCAATTGAGATCGTCTATGATATGCTATGGCGCCCCAGACCATAACTCCGGGTGTTCGTCCACTGTGGCGTTCGATAATGCACTCCGGAAGGTGGCGTTCACCGGCATAGCGTCTGACACGAATGCGGCCATCATGGTACCACAAATTAAAGCGGGATTCGTCAGAAAACACGACATGCTGCCAATCAGCACGCCAGTCTCTATGCTGATTGGCCCATTGTAGCCGCAGGCGGCGATGGTCGTGCGTTAGGGGGATCCTGTATAAAGGAGTCCGTGCGCGCAGTCCACACTGCAGCAGACGTCTACGAATTGATGAAGCACACAATGAAACACCTGTAGCTATTGACCACAGTGCTGCCAATTGTCTAGAGGAAGCTGTACGGTCCGTCCGCGCCATGCGGACCAGGTGTCTATCATCGCGAGCTGACGTCACATTTCGGGGTCCACTCCCGGATTTCCGAGTTGTCCGACACTCGTCCGTCCACTGCTTCCAAACGCGCATCACTGTGCTGCTGTTACGCTGCACACGAGAGGCTACTGCACGATACGACAATCCAGCTTCACGAAGGCCGATGATTCTCCCTCGTTCAAACTCTGTAAGTTGTTCAAATCTCGCTCTCTTTCGTCGACGAGGCATAAGTACAGATTGAGTTAACGTTTACCACTAGCAGATAACCACCGATAACCATACACGCCTCGCTACAGCCGTCTATTTATTCGGATCCATCAGCCGTTCAGAGGGCGCTGCTCAGCATACGCATGCGCTACGGATTTGCAATTCTAATCATTTGCATATCATGCGCTACTTTGCATTTCCTGAAAATTTCAGCTCACTCGCGCAAGTCCTTCATGGTGTTGCAATTTTCACAAACGTGAGTGTATATACTTTTAGAGTTTTCAGTTAATAGTAATAGTTAATGCGTATTTCGAAGGTCAGCAGTTCAGATGTACAAATGATAAAGACATCTCAGCATTGCATTTCTAATTCTCAAGCGTGTCTCACGCAAGTCCAAAGACTTGACAATAAGTTGTTAATTCTGTGTCATTATCCTCGAATGGGATGAAATAACTGAAGCTTTGATAATACCTTCTCGAGCTTTCTGTTCTGTTTTTAAGGCTGTGACAGCGTGTGAATAAATCTGGTATTTTTTTCCCTCCCTATTTCTTCTGAAGTTCACCGGAAGGAGGTGCGTCATACTAAGTTAGTAGTGTTGGCGGCTTTCCTTTCTTTCAGGTGTAGGGGTAAGCTGTAACCCATTTCCGTAGAAAACGCCTTCGTTGTTTCTGCGATCCTTTCCTCCCCTTTTTTTAAAAAAAATCTTCATTGATGGTATGTCTTAATGCCTTTAAAAAAAAAATTAATATGTAAGTTATATAATTTCGTAGTTTAGCCGTAAATATGTTGTTTAACTGATGTATTGACTGTGTGAACAACTTATCTTAAATTTAAAAAGACAGTCTGTTATTTAGTTTGTCATAAGTTTGATTTATCCTTAACTTTTTAAATTATAATTTATTGCCGCCCTGAACTTTTTGATAACTAACCCCAGAATTGTTTTCTGTGTGCTGTATAGAATAAAAATTTTTGATATGAATACCGAAGATAGACATATTCAGATTTATAACCTATATCTAATAAAATAAATAAATTCATGAGCGATATGTGAAACCACTTAACGGTTTTGGCAAATTATCTCAGGATTGTATCCAAGCCTATTTGTAGAAAATTTTCATTCAGTTTTAGTGTAAAGTTATGTATTAAGCAGACAGTTGTGTTTTCTTTAGCAGTTTTTTAACTAAACGGAGGAGGATGAATTGGAAATCTGTATATATTTTAAATTTATTTTTAATGATATGGATTATGTGAATAGATGGCTGACTTAGCTTTTGCGCTCTTTAACGAAAATATACTTTATTTGTTTTTATTGAACTTTTTCGACAGGATTTTGTATCATATGTTTATTCAGAGCAGAAACATGTTGTATAATTACATGTAGAGAAGTTTTTGTGAGGAAGGTTATGAGATATTTTTCTCCTTCCTTTCCACATGCCTTCGTGGTGTAATTGGAGGATTACTTGACGCATATTGAGAGCTCGCGGTTTCGAGTCCCGCCGAAGGCATTGCACATTTTTCACATCGTCTGCTTTTAAAATAAAAAAAAAAAAACTAATGACTTTACAAGGTAGCAAGTGTATCCTTTCTTAATAAAAATTGCACGAGTGTCATGATATTTTCAATTTTATCGGCAAATGCTATTATCATACAATTTATTTTACGAGAAAGTTTATATATCTATGATCTCCCCCTATTATATTAATTACGAGGTTTTTTTTAATAAAAAATCTTCAGTAACCGTACACTTGGTCTTTAAGCATTTATCAAGAGACCCCGAAAGGGGCGACCATATTTATGCCGGCAATAAAGGGGAGGAAGAAGGCAACAGCCAAACTTACGCGGACGTCGGATATCTTTGGGTTCGGTTATTCGAATATGGCAAAGCATACTAGTGCTATTTGCCTGTGTGTAAGACTTTCTGTGGGAAACTGGTTCATATTCGCGTTAGACACAAGGAAAGCCAACGGTGCAGCTAGCCCGTTCGCCTGTATCGAATCTGGCTGAAAATCCCAGTATTCAGCAGGCTTAACCACTTACAGGGCACCGTGGGTTCCTTCTAGCAGCTAATCATTATACTTTCCACGGCGACATATTTGTCTTAGAATTTCTTTAAATAAATCATGCAGCTTGTTTTCGTTCAGAGGAAGAGGGGAAGTCATAATTTTCTTCATGCATTTCGTTCTGACTTAATGCACTTACATTTGAAAGTGATTTCATTTAGCTTTCCGGTAGTACAATCATCTTCGACAAACATTTGTTTTGAAAAGTCTCCGAAAATTAGATGTATCTTTAATTTTAAATATAAAATACAAAATAAAAAATGGAAAATTTAAAAATTCCTCTCTTTCAGTTTATTTTTCGTTCGTTTTTATTCATTTTATTATTTGTTAATGAAGAAATAATTCTTCTTCTTCTAGTCGGATTTATTATTAGAAAATAAAATACCTCGGGCTACGAACTTGAAATAGTTGCATTAATTTTTTTAGTTTCTTTGTGGAACAGGCTTGTCTAGCATACTACGTACAGTTCAGATTGCCAAACGTCTAAATCCAGGATGCTTCGGCAGAGGCACTTGACAGTGGCAAATGCAAGATTAGGCAGGGTTGAACTTTGTTGTAGAAAAGGAATTTCTTTGCGTTAGTTCTGAAATCTGATAGTTTATGTGTACCATTGCCAATCGTAAGTTGACTTTTGCCTAATTTTATACTTTTTTAATTTAAAACAATTTCGAGGTATGAGAGTCGAAATATGATTTTCGGAATTATGAAATAAAGAATAATAGATTCAGTTTTATGCCTGATTCGTGAGAAATAAATGACTCTGAAAAAGGATTTTATTCTATGTCAGTATGTAAATGTGTAATACAGATACACACTAACATAGAATAAAATTGTCTTTCTATGTGTAAAATAAGATCGCCATTTTTATTCTAAAATGTGATAAGGTTTTGGTGTTCTAACCCTCTGCACTCGTATGACGCCATATAGTCGCCACCGTGCGCTCTATCGTTGCACTCATATGTTGCCGTCCTACTTTCTACCTTTACGCTTGTATGTAGGCATTTTGTCTTCTGCTGATGGTGAATGTGTGTTTTGGGGGGGGGGGGTAGTGGAGCCAGAGAAGCTTGTTCGCAATGTACCACGAGTCTTTCTCCACCTCGGCCAGGCGACTGATTTTTTAGACTTCTTTTGCAAGAGTAATTTAGACAATCCTGTCTCTCCATGAACCTCATAGCTTCTTCCGTATTTTCTCTACAGCAAACATGATTTTTAAAAATTTTGACTATTTTGAAAAAGTCCAAACAGTGTGTATAAAAAGTAAAATTATATTGAAGCATGTGTCATCAGAACTGTATGTTATACAAAATTGGTAACAATATTTTTGTAACTTGGTTACAAAAATATTGTTACGAATTTTGTATATATGTAAATAATTTTAGTGTAATGTAAATTATAGATCTCTTGTATAATGTAATATGAAAGTCCTCAAGAAGGCGAACATTCGTCGGAAAAGGTTACAAGGACAAATTCGTTTAACATTGAAATAAATGGCTCTCTCGCCAAAGCGAGATAGTTGGCAATGTTTCACGCTGACGATGTCCCCCCAATGGCGGGCACTTGCCTGTAATAGCATGGGCTACTACTAAGGCCAAAAGTGGTGGCCATTTTACCATTTGGCGACATTTTGTTCCGACCCCTGTTGTAACTGTAATTGGTCCGATTAATGTGTAACTGTAACTGTGTATGCCTTTCACGGCCTATTTCTCGGCGGGCAAACTACATGAGACCGGAGACGTGTTAGCTAGGTTAGTTGAGTTTAGCTCAGACTATTGAGAATATTGAGAGAACACAGTGTGAGCTTACGCATTGGGGCTTTTTATATTATTTTATGTTTAACGTTCTAAGTAGTTTGAAGTGGTAACTTAGTGGTTTGGTGCTGTGTCCTGCTGAGAAAAGCTGTACGACTACTTTTGTAAAAAGGTCCAGAACTGTAAGTGTTCCTTTTGCGAAAATAAATTTTACCAAGCTGTCATCGTTTCTGTATGCATTCACTCCGCTAGGAACCCATACACAGTTAACAATATACTGAAGTTTAGCTTTTATTAATAATTTAGGTGTTAGTTTTATTGCTTTTATAAAAATTTGACAAGTACAAATTTATATACGACGCATAGTATTCTTAACGCTAGCCCTTCGCAAGGGTGTGTAGGTAGGTAGAAATAAAAATCTTTGCTATTTTTTTAATTAACCTACTAAACCTGCAAGTCGAGGTGTAATGTTCCCATAAAAATGTTTTCATCTTTATCAAATATGGAGGAGGGGAATGCGAGTTGATTGGAAGTCTCTAATAAATATAAATACAAGTGCAAAAGAGCTAAAATGTGATATACTGCATAACTACCGCTATTTAAGCCACGTTTGTCTAGCTGAGCGATTTCTGTTTTTAGGCCTGCATTTACTCATACTAGTCACTGATATGCATGAAAACAAATAGGTAACAGTATACTTGGGCAACAACTAACGGCACTGTTATTTCAAGGAAGTTTTGAAAGGGAAAGA
>KK121711.1:23378-37543 GCA_000611955.2 Stegodyphus mimosarum | reverse complement strand
AGATATTCTTTTCGTGAGCAAGACAAATTAAATATTTATCTATGTTTTTTGTTCATAAATTTTATCCTAGAAAATAGGGAGGGTCCTGTATTCCAGTGGTCTTATTTGAGTAAATACGATAATTTAACGTTACGTTTCTAATATATTTTTCACTTATTCTATTTATTTTGGAAAAAAGTTAATGAATTATTATGTAAGTGTATGATATCTAATTTTTTGGTCTATTGCTAAATTTTCTAAAAATACTTTTTTATTGAACGACAGGCCAAACTGTGCCTTAAGAGTTCCATTGAAAATTGTCCCTTCACGCACACACACACACAAGAAAAAAAAATTCCTTTTAAACGGACATTTGGAAGAAATGGTAGCTAAAAAGTATATTTTACGATCACAGTGTTCTGAGTAGTATGATTGTAATAAAATGAAAAAGTGCATAGAATATTCAGAGTTACTGTAAGGTCATCCAGGCTTAATGTAATATTTCTGATAACTGTCATGTTTAATCTCTTGGGTGGTTTTCCAAATTCTCGAGAATTAATTTAGATTTAAAGAAATTATAATAATTTTGTTTCTGAATTAAATAAAAACGCATCATTTTGATTTTTGTGCAGGGAAGGAAATTTTATGGATGTATTTTTGCCATCGGTTTATTGTTCCAGTGCCTGATGTAAAAATCTGCTATTTTGTTGCCAAATATAGGAAGAGTAATCTGCGAAATTATCGGCGCCATCTTTCTCGCTGCCCGTTCTGAATTGGAAGCGCGGGATTCGTAAGTTCACTATCACCCAGATCATGATTCCGAATCTGGCAAGCTTTCAGGACAGTTGAGATGCTTATCGCCTGCTTTCGAATGAATACTAAATGCTCGAGCGTGAGATTAAGAGGAGGGGAGTAGTAGACGCTGTTGGGTATGAATCAGACGAATAAAAAGTCTTTTTTAATCCTTCAAACGAAGAGCAGGAGTATTTTTTCAGTTTCATGAAGAGATAAAAGTGGGAATTATTTGTATTGAACGCAGGAAAAAAAAAAAAAAAAAGAATTAACTTTAGATTTTTATGCCTAGCCTTTTTTATTAAACTTTATTTAAATGTTCTTTTACATCTTCTCCTCCCCCCCCCCGCTTTGGTTTTATATAAAATAAAATCGTTGAAATTTTTGTGTGATAGAGAGATATTACCTAGACAATACGTGTCAACTAGAACTGCGAAATTGAATAATGTCTATTGGAATAAAATATAATCGCGCAGTGTGTAATCTTGTTAACTACTTCATATAATTTTATATGTAGCTAAAAGAAAAATCTTAATTTTTTTAAAATCCAAATCACATTTTTTGTATGTAAATTGAAATTCCCTCCCCGCCCCGCCCCTGACAGGGCAGAAATTCCCAAACTTTTCTAATCTTCGAACCTTTCAAGAAATCATTTTGCCATTCCCCCAGTTTAGATATATATATATATATTCTACAAACCATTGTACACTAGTTATCAAAAATTAAGAAAAAATCACAAAAGTCACGATTACTGGAAAAATTACATGTAGAATTTTATAAAGCTTACCCGAATATACAACACATAGTAAAGTATAGTAATGGGGCGCAGCCCTCCGGCCCACCAGACTGGAATGCTCCATACACATAGTAAGGTATCAAATAACATAAAAAAAAATTACCAGACAAATTATGGTAGAATAGAAATTAGCACATGTGTAAAATGAGCAAATCGAAGGTGTCAGTTTGCTATAGGATAAGTACCCTGAATATGGAATATGATCGCCTCTAGAAGCAATACAGCACATACAGCCATGTGGGATGCTTTCAATTATGCGGTCTATCAGTTCCATAGGAAGCGAGAGCCATTGCTCTTGCAAAGCAGTTGCAAGCGCGGCAAGGGTCTGAGGGGGCGGATTGAGAGCAGCTAGACGTCTCCTAAACCATCCCAAGCGTGCTCGGTAGGATTCAAGTCCGGGGATCGAGCTGGCCATTCCATGCATATAATTGTTTCCTGTTGAAGATAATCGTCTACGATGCGAGCCCAGTGTGGTCTTTCGTTGTCGTCCTGTAACAGGAAAGCATCAACTATCGCCCTGGCATATGGGCGCTCATAAGCATCAAGGATGTCATCTCTATAAACCTGAGCATTCGCGGTTCCCCTTGGAAAGACATGGAGGTCTCTGCGTCCACCCAAAGAGATGCCACCTCAGACACAGACACTGCCTCTTCCGTATGCATCTCTTTGACAGATGTTTGACGGATGATAACGGGTTCCAGGTGGACATGTTGTGCCCACTGCAAACGGTCCCTCCTATGGCGTGGCATGAGCGGCACGCAAATGGCTGGTCGCCTCGCATACAGACCACCTTCGTAAAACCTTCTACTCACGGTTGACGTTGACACCAATCTTCCGGTGGCTGAAGCAAGGGAGGATCTAAGAAGAGTCGGAGTAGCGATTCTATTCTTGCGTGCACATAATGTCAAATATCGGTCATCGGCGCTCGTCGTAGCAGTTGGCCGTGCTTGGCTGAACCTCCTAGATGCCGAATCTGTAGTTTGAAATTGCCTCCAAAGTCTAGAACCAGAGAAGGATTCACATTTAGCCATTTGGCCACTTCTGTTTGACTTTGTCCTGCTTCTAGTCTCCCAGTGGCACTCCATCGTAGTTCTGCAGGCAAATGATGCCTGGAGGTCATTGTTACGAATTGGCTATCTCAGATTTCTGTTACTATCACAGTGAAATATGTGGGCTTGCTCTCTCAAACATGGATTTTAAGCTCCTCGCAGATGACGTATTCCGAGTGCAGCGCCACTAATTTGCATATTGCAGTTTTACTCAGTTATTACTCTTACTTGGCAACATATTGAAATTTTAACGTTTTGGTTTATTTTTGAGGGAGTTATCGCTATTTTTGTGATTTTTCCTTAATATATGTTAACCAGTGTATAGAGTATGTTTAACTCGCTAAATATGCGCAAAATTGTATGTAATTTATAAAAATTATTATTTTCGTTCGGGATAGTTTTATTAGTTCATCAGGTATTTTTCCCACCTTCTTAGCATGCCTTCGTGGCATACTCGGCGCGTATTCGAGAGGTTCGAGTCCCGGCGAGGGCATTGCTCATCTTTCACCTCTCCAGCGTCAAAAAACCCTAATGTCTCTGCATTGGCGCCCGAATTAAAAAAAGGTGGTAGATGATGATTCTCCACCACCAGGATTTGGCGACTGGGTCCCCTAATCCTCAGTCGCCCTTTTAAAGGGGGAGTATGTAAGGTATTTCTCCCGCCTTTTTAGCATGCCTTCGTTGTGTAATGGTCAGTACACTAGGCGCATATTCGAGATGTCCAGATTCGAGTCACGGCGAGGGCATTGCACAATTTTCATGTATCCTGCTTCGAAATAACCTAATGTCTCTACAAGTTAAGTAAACTGCTTTAGTTAAGAAACGTATGATTTTTAGGTTTATGAAAAGCTTAAACTAGCCTAAGTGGGTTTATTTATGAAGATATATATGACAACGATATTCTCTTTGTTATTTGGGGGTTAATTTTCAGCTGTTGAAGATCGAAAAATGCAGGATTTTTTGACATGCTGTAGTAGATAAAGCGAGAAAGAATTGTGAGACGGTGGATTTATTTTGTGAGAAAACATAAAATAAGTGTAAAAGACGGTTATGTAGTACTTTTCGACCTGCAGTTCATAAAATTTCCTTTTTAACTTTTATTTTTAGTCCAAAGAAACTTTGTTCCTGAAGGACTATTGTTTTCGTTTTGCGAGTTTGCGTCGAATCGCTCTGAAATGTCCGTTTCACTTTTCAAATTTTTGCCACCAAATATTATCGCCCTGTATTATATTTGAAGAAATTAAATAATGAATCTTTATTCTTCATTATTATAATCGTTGAATAATCTTCATTATCGAATCTTTATTTATTTATTTATTTATTATAATCGTTGCTTTACCACAATGCGAGAAACATGCATAAATGTATGTATGTTTCTCGCATTGTGATAAAACGGTACCTAGAGCCATCAAATTTTGAATGACGTAATCCTACTGCGAATATGGTCATCTGGAAGCCAAAATTTGGAATTTGTTTTATTATCGAGTTCATATTTTGTAAAACTTTAACGAATTTTTGATTAACAAACTCAAGGACTTCGAAGCGAGCAATGGAAATGTTGTACAGGAAAAAAAAAGCATTTTTATCTCCAACGCGCGAAACTGTTATTCGGAAATTCTAAAGATATGCTCATTTTAAAATTATTTTGCAATATTGCTCTTGAACTGAATTTGTGGTTTAAGTGCGAAGAACATGTTATTTAATAAAAAAAATGTTAAAAAAAAAGCCCCTTTGGACGTAATTTAAATCGCTGCTTACTGTATATGTTGCTCAGATCTTAGGAGGTTTGTCATATCTTAACTGTTTTGCTGTACCTGACCTAGTAAAACTATTTTAAATCATAACATTATTTTAAAAAGTCATTTTTTAAAAAAATTCCTATTCTTAATCGTTCATAAATGTAAGTTCAAAAGAAATAAACCACAGGTTAAACCCCTGAGAACCAGACTTCCGCATCTGTTGGATTTAAATCCTCCTTTTCTGCGTGTGTCAGAATTCTCTGTTTATATGACCTTACAGTGTGTGTTGGGAAGTTATTTTTGGTACGGATTCACCCGCATCGTATTCAAGAACTTAGTAACTGGCTTTGACTCCTCGTTGCCTCTTCATGTTTTTAGGCCATATTTTGTTTTCCGTGTATTTTAGACATAATAAATTATGAGAAGTCATTTCAGGATTTATGTTTGTTTACTCTTATTAACCCCGCCGTTTTAATACTGGTGTATCTTAACTACTTCACAACATAATTTTTTATTTCTTAAAGACAAGGAAAAAAATTCTTTATAGGTTTTCTAATTCATTAAGCGTAATAAAATAAATTGCTTTAAAATAATCTGATTTTATGGCTGTTTTAAATTCAGATTAAAGTGAAACACAATAATTCTTTATATAATGGACTTTCAATTAGCATAATTATTATTTTGTAACCTGTTATTACTAAATTTATATTTTATGTTCTTTTGATCGCTTTCATGTGTTTTGTATCTGATGAAATTTTAAGTAGATTGTTTCTTTATAATGCTGTAGTAAAATTAAAGTTCAGTGACATTTCAAGATCAGTTTTAAAACTCGATAATAAAATTCATTAATAAATCCAATAGTAAAATTCATTAATAAATCCAATAGTAAAATTCATTAATAAATCCAATAGTAAAATTCATTGGATTCACAAGTAATTTAAAGGCCAAAACCGAAAATGATGGTAATTTGCCCAGTGTATCTTTTGTAATGCATGATGGCCTTTTTTTTTACGCGCAATGTAAATGCGAGCCTTTTTTTTTTTTTTTTTTTTTTTTGTTTAAGGTGTCCTTGTCTATTAGGCATCAAGTGCAGATATTTATGAGAGCAGTTACAGTAATAGAGGTGGGATAGATTTGTTCCGGAACTACATGACGGTTGTAATTTTTATGAGATCCCTGCTAAGTCAAAATGTCTAAAAGAATCATTGTGGGCTGATGAGTGTAAAGATTTCTAACATGTTGTTTACTTTAATTTTTTTTTTCCTTCAAATTACGGAGACATATAAGCAATAATGATTTCTTGGGTTAAGTTACAAAATGACTAACTCATGTGCTTTGCCAAATAAATAATATGTTTATGAAATCGTCAATGCAAACTTTTTTTAAAAACATTTTTTCCCTTTAGAGATTTTTTAAGGATAAGTAAAATTTCGGATGAGCTCTACAGAGAAGACCGCATAAAATTTTTATGAAAATTTGTATTAAAACTTGCTTTAATACTGAAATTGTTCAAATAAATTCCTCCACTGTGTTTTGAATAAAATAGAAAATATATATCTAAGGACAGTAGTTAAAGAAGAAAAGATTACGGCCATCTTTTTTAATATATGTAATGATCTATTTCAGGGTTGTGTGTATGTGTTTGTCTGTATCACACACATACTTAACCAAATTTGTTTGGTAATGGGGGAAATGCTAACAGAAGTCAATAAATCATTGCAAGTCTCAAGACAAAATAGTCAGACAGAATATGCACAATAACAATTCAGCACCGCTGAGAGAGGTGTTAATCTAAAATGAATATTTTCTTCTAGCTATTCTTAAATTAATTAAAACTGAATTAATTTAGCACTTATGGGGACGAATATAATTTCTTCGGAATACTAATTTAACAAGAAATCATAGTCAGCGGGCCTTTTAGATATACGACCTTCAACAAAGGACTGCTGAAGGTGGAGGAAGTGACGTATTTGCATAAGGTAAGAGTGGAAGGGAACGTCAACTGAAAATATAATCAATTAAATATTAAAGTAGTAAAATAAAGTAAAATATTTAGGGGATTGAAGACCGAGATTTGCCGTAGATATAAAAATCTGTCGACTCAGCTCTGGTAGTATTTCGTCGCTCTGCAGGCAGCTGAGGCAATCTCCACCGATTGATAATACAGTATTACTGGTAGTGTTTCTCGAGTTATTTTTTCCTCATTTGAATAAACTGACGTATTCTGAAGAACAGGGTGTGCTGAATAGGATGAGGAAAAGGAAGTGCGAACTTCAAGCTGATTAGCAAAGAAATAAATATTAAGATTGTAGCACTAGTTCGTTAATCACATAGGCTAGTAGTTACCTAAAATTAAAAAGAGAAAAAAAAACTCATTATAATTAAATCCATGGCAATCATTTATGCATTTTATTGTTATTAATATAGAAAAATATTACTATAAGTAAGTGAATAAAAGCATTTATATAATTTTGTTCTGTATTCACTTTCTAGAAGATTTAGAAATATTAGTGGACGTTTATCTCATTCCATGTAACGAAAATAACGAATCCATTCTTATCGCATCGAAAAAGGCATCCTTTTTCAAAGAAAAATTAAGTTAAATATTATTTTACGAAACAAATTTTTACTGTATAGGTTTTAAGCGAAAAAGAATTCAATGCAGTGGAAATATATTTTTTTAGAATTTGTACTGCTATGCGGGGTGTTCAAATGAAAAGGTACGAAACGACACTGTGGATATAATTGAAATCTTTATTCATAAGTAATCACCGGAGGCCTGAGCAGAACTATCCCACTGTTTCACGAGTCAAAGTATTACCTGTTCCCAGAATTCATGTGTCTGTGACAGGAGCCAGTCATCCACTGTGTCCTTCAGATTGTCGTCCTGGTTGAAGCGCTTTCCTTTGAGGTAGTTTTTTAGTGAACCAAATACATGGAAGTCGCAGGGTGATATGTCCAGGACGTAGGGCAGATGCTCAAGCTGCTTCCACTTGAATTTGGCCATTACACTTTGTGTGACCTTGGAGACATATGGACGCGCGTTATCGTGGAGTAGGATCACTCCCTCTGTGAACAGTCCAGACTGTTTGCTCATGATGGATTTGCGTAGGCTATGCAGTGTCTCACTGTTAATGGTTTTTCCGTGCTCGAGGAATTCCATGAGTATGAAATGATGGTGGAAAATGATGGTGAGCATCAACTTGCCTGCTGAGGGCATAGCTTTGAATTTTTAGGGGGAGGTGACGACGCATGCTTCCATTGCATGCTGTCCCGCTTTGTCTGTGGCTCGAAATGATAGCACCAGCGACGATTCGCGCTCCAGAAAAGCGAGGTCTTCATGATACCGAAAGAAGTTTTGCAGTGCTAGCCTCATACGTAGTCCTTTTGCGGTTCGCTTATCTTCTTTGGAATCCACTGCGCGCACACCTTCCGATAACCCAAACTGTCATGCATAGTAGTCCACATTATTCCAACACTGGCTCTCACCATCACTGCTAACATTAGCATTGTGACTCACCGATCACTTCTCACCCGATTGTTCACCTTGTCGATGAGTTCGGCCTTGATTACCGTGTTTGCCTGGCCTTGTTTCGGATCATCACTCAAACACTGACGGCCTTAACGAAAACGGGCACTCCACTTTCTCACTGACTTCTCCGACCTACAGTCTCTTCCGTATACGGCCACCATCCGGCGATGACTATCGGCTGGTTTAAACTGTTCTGCAGTCAGAAATCTGATAACGCCTTGCTGCTCCTCAATCGTCGAATTTTGCAGTGTGAACGCAATGATGTATTCACATACACTGCTGCGTCAACTGGACTGAACACACAACTGCCTGCTCCTCTCCTACGTCATGTGCCGGCACCTGCGTATGTACACAACCACGCCAAACAGTACACTCGCGTTCTTAGACGTCTCACTATCTTATCCTAAAGCAGCATATTCAAATTTCAACTGGATTGATTGTTACGACGTTTCGTACCCTTTCATTTAAACATCATTATAGTTTTAATTAACTTGATAAAGCAATCTAACTCTCTAAAATAGGAATTTATGAGCCTGGGAAAGATACCCTTATCACTAAACCGTAATTTTACGAAAAAAAAACGAAAACATGAAAGTCTTTCGTGTGGAAGAGTGATAACAAAACAAAATAATTCTTTAATCAAAATAGATACAAAATAAACTTATATTGGAATGTAACTTGTACTGGATTTGTACTGCAATAATATTGGAATGCAAAACTGATGTTAATAGTTTTGTTTCGTTTCTTTAATTGAGGATAGCACAGACATGAGGCTATCTGACTAAAATGAGTTATACCTTCGAGGAAAGCTAAAGAAGATTGGTCTATATTGACATTGCACATGGGTAAAATAGCTAAAACCAGTCCTTCCGATCGCCAACATCCGAACCTATGTCAAACTGCCAGTCAGTATTCAGCGATCTTGTTTGCTCGGCCGTTTGTTGCCCAAAGTTGAGTGGAATGTATCATACAACATAGTGTTTTTTAAAAAGGTTTTAAGAATTCAGCTTTAAATATGTATTAAAATATTTGCTTATGCATGCTGTTTCCTGAATAGTCCTCAATATTTTAAAGCTGTTCTCAGTGCAGACGATGCATATGAGCTGTCAGGTGAACAGTGATTATGTAAGACATGTTAGGATTTTTCATTCTGCTGTTATTTGACTGTGTATAATAATTTTAACTCAATTACAAACATTTTAATAATATCCAATAGAGATTTTATGTAGTTTTTATTTAAGTAGTGAGAATGTACTGTAGTGATCATCATTCTTAGGTTGTCACAGACTGTGTGAAAGTGCAAGAAATATACACTCGATAGACATGGGGCATTCCAATAGGCTTTCAGTTTAGAAAAGAAGAAAAATAAGCTTGCGTTTAATAGATTAAAATGTCAGATTCAAGCATAGAAAAGAAAATGATAATATCAGTAGCTTTTTTTTTTTTTTTGTTATGAGTAATTGCCCAAATCCTTTTTTAAAATAGCATATGGTTTAATACTAAAAATTGGAGTCGATAATGTTACAAGCTAGACACTAGTATGAACTTTAAATGTATCATATACATGCTGCCCTTGAGCCTTCGACGTCATGAAACATTCTGTTTGAAAAATTTAGTTAATTTATTTTCTCTTTCTCAGAAAAGTTTCAAGAAAAAAAGGGCAATAATGGATTTTGTCGTCTTATCATTTTTTCATTGTAATTATTTTCGATTGTTTTAAGTGATAAATTTCAGCTTTATGTGCTTTTGATGGCAATGCGTCAAAAAAATTCGTCTTTGTAATGAACGAAATTCTTGGGAGAAAATTTGAATTGCGTCTTTCTTAATTTCATATAATTCCGAAGAGCTGTATATAAACGTATCAGTTACACAGCTGAAACGTTGCAAGAACATTTCAGATAAAACTGAAGTTGGAGCCATCTTATTAAGGTCATCATCTGATAAAAGTTCTACTCCACTGGTTACAGTGATAAATGCTGACCCATTGATAAAGTGATATTTTGTCTTCATTGTTGTGCGATTCGTCAACAACATGCTTTGTAAATCCTGTATTTTGTTACTTAGCTTATTATCAAACTTTAGCGCCAAATGTCCAACCATGTTTACTTGCAATCTGTAACTATACATAGCCTTATCAAATTACTGTATATACACTTAGGATACATAACTTCACTAAAGTGCGTTTTCAATTTGTGTACACACTGTTGTTTCGCAAACGTTGTCAGTACCTTTCATTTGAAGGCAGCAGTTCTATGTTTAAATATCATTTTCCCCCCAAATTTTTGTGGGCATCAAAAATATATTAAGTGTAATATATTACAGGCAGTAGTAATTCCTGAGTTTCAAAGATCATGTCCCAAAATATGATCGTGTTTTCGGTAAATTTGCTTTCTTAGGTGTGCTTAATTCATTCTCAAGATTTTGAGGCTTGGGTTTCCTAAGTTTTAGATCGCGTTTTATGTAAATAAGTCATTTCATCGGCGCCTCATAACTCACTAAGACCTTGCTAGTACAAGTATTCGTATCTGAAAAAGACGTATCGGTTTTTTCTTAATTTAAATATTATTGCGTAGTTATTTCTTTAAAGAAATACTTTGGGTTCCTTTTTCTCGGCGTAGTAATAAGTAAGACTCAAAATGTTCATCTCTCCCCCCCCAACTCTCTTTTTCTCATTATAAATCCTAGTCCTCTCATTGGTTTGTATCTCAGCCGCCAGAGGGGCATCGGCCAGTACGGGGCACGGACCTAAGGGGACCGTTGTAATGTGGTGCGCCCCTGTCAGGACACTGAACGATCATCCCCGCCCCCTCTTCTGCGCCTGCGCATTTCGCCTTCAGGATCTAGAGTTCTCCCGACCCAGAGGAGGACAAGATTCGAGAGTGAGAGGATCCCCCCTCGTGGCTCAGCGTTAACCCCCGTCCATGCTCCCTAGCCCCGGCAGTACTCCGTCCACTCGATGTCTCTCCGTCCACCCACCCCCAACCATCTGACGATGCAGCTCATCGCATCACCTTTCTCCATGGTAAGCTCTTGTTCTTGTTTGTGTAACCGCACCGTTTAAATGTGCATGCATTTAACAGCTTTCTATTTTATATCATAAGGTAACTTTTCGTACGAGGAATGTAATGGAAAAATCTTGAAATACCGGAGTGCATTTTATGCTGCTGTTTAAATAGGTCTGCATTTTTTGGCTTATTCGTAGATAAGTGTCTAAGCATTTCATATGAATTTCCTCAAATATTTTTTGAATTGTTCATTATTTTTTCGTCTGTGCCTTTTCTGCCTGTTCATAAAAACAGCACTTGTTTAAATACGTCTTTATTTTCTTTTCATTGAATTAGCTTAGATGAGTGTTTTCGTCTTTTCTTCCCAAGTATGGAACAGGTAATTTTGTTTCTTCATTGAGAATTTTTTTTAAATTACTAGATATTAATTCGCGATTTCTAGTCCTGCTACTATTAGTTTTGTGCCTTTGAATTGGAAGCTGCTGTAATTTCATTCCTCCTCCACTATATAAGTGAATATGGACCAAATCGCTAGTTTTATTTTTCCTGTCTATTTTAAACTTTGTCTTAAATTCTTTCTGTTTTCCTATGCGTAGGAACGTGTTTGCTATTTACTTAGTCGCAGCATATCCACGTCTGATATCTAAAACAACTTTATTGCTTTTACTTTAAGAAATCAAAATCGTCTTCATCTAAATCTGAAGCAAAGGTCTCAAAATTAAGTTCATCATTGTTATCAATAAATGAACATATTCTGATATATTATTAGTGGTACAGAAATCAGTTTAATATGGTAATTTTTTTAACTAAAGTCATGTTAGTCTTAGCTTTACAGTGAGCTGTTAATTATATTCCTAAGTTTCATTTATAGTTATTCAATAAGTTAAAATGTACGTATTTGGTTACTTTTTTTCTCCCCTCCTCACATACTATGTCAGTACGAGCCACTTTTCTTTAGGCATTTTTTTTTTTTTCCATAAGCCATCTTTCTCGAGACACTATTTTTAAAGCTTTGGCATAGTAAATTACCTGCCTATCATAAATGTTTTCTAGAAAAATTTTATTCTAGTTAAATTCCCCTCCCCCGCCCGGTGGAGTGACGAGCAGAGCAGATGAAATTCCAGTCCTACAGGGTCTTGGCGCAACCAGTTGCTTGCTTTGCTATCGTAGTGTGGTGTAATAAACGAGTCGAATAGCTTACAAAATCATTCTTGATGATAACATTCACTAACAGGCAACAACTTCACGATAAGCAAACTCACTAACGGATCTTGTAATGAATTACCCTCGCAACATGTTCGGATGCATTTCTTCTTCATGAATAACTTTTCTAAAATAGGATGTAACAGGATTTATTAGATGTAATGAAGCAATTCTGAATTTCGATTCGATGAGGTATCTTAATTTCTGATAAAATAACATCAGAAAAATTACTATTGTGGCCTCTCTGATTGGTTTGCATCAGTTTTGCCTTAAATTTGCAGTCGAATGGTTCCATTTCATTTGGATTGTATTTTTATGTGGATAAGTATTTCCTTGTGCCCCAGGGGGCTCCACTAGAGCTCGAGTGGTTACAAATATTGGTAATCCGAACCTAGGCAGGTAGGTTGGCAACTTTGTTGGTTTTCGTAGTTTCCCGTCAATCTTAGGCAGATATCCTTTGTGTGCTTTGCCGTCGTCAGTTTTTACCTGTGAGGGGCCAATTAAACTCAAGGAAAATTTCTCTTCTATTTCATTCTGGGCACTTCATTCTTTCCTACCTCTGAATAGACAAGTTAAACTGAATTTTCGTTCTTTTCTTCTGTTTAGCGAATATTAAAGCCAGTTTTTGTGAAACGTCCTTTCATCAAAAACAGAATGTCTTGAAAGTCCGTTTCGAGACTTTTCTTTAATTTTGTGTATGTAACTCTTGTGGTACTGTAACATTACTGTCGTGTTGCCTTTTTTGAGAAAACGAGATAAACCGAATCATATTCTGTAAGTAAAATATTGTGACTTAATTTCAGTATAAGCATTACCCCTCTCCTTTTTTAATTTTGACGCGTTTTTAGTAATAATTGTAATTTTGAGTAAATTGTTTTCTTAATGCATTTAAGCATTCTGTGCAAAGACGTGATATACAGTAAGTATAGATTAGATAACTCAGTTATCAGTTCAAGTAGTTCTTTAAAAGACTCTACAAACTTCTTTGTATTCCACCTTCACGTGATGCTTACGAACTGATAGAATTTCTGTCGTATGTGCAATTCGCGATAAATTGACCTCCGATGGCTACAACTAACTATAATGGCTTATAATTTTCATTATACATTCCCACACCTAACCATTCCTCGCCAAGCGGAAAAATAATTGAAAACCAGGGAGAAATTCGTTTTGTGCTTTATTCTGTGCCCAATAACATATTTTACGATGTTGCATAAAAATGTAAGTGTAATTTTTAAAGTCGCCAAATGTTATGCAAACTTAACATTAGGACAGTGCCCTTGTACAAAGAGTAATTTTTGCGTGTTAAAATTCCGTGAAACATTTTGAAAATGATATGGTAACCGCTATTTGAAATTCTGTTATTGTGATTTTGGGCGAAATTACTGTTTTGTATATTCTTTACATATGCATGATTAGGATGTGTAAAGTTGGAACCACCGTTTCGTCCTGTTGGTTCGTTCGTATTCCGTAAGCAGTAGCAAACTTAACTAAGAAAATAATACTGCATATTCTTTTATTTGTTTGTTTAATTGAACACC
This sequence comes from Stegodyphus mimosarum, assembly GCA_000611955.2. Lineage (NCBI taxonomy): Eukaryota > Metazoa > Arthropoda > Arachnida > Araneae > Eresidae > Stegodyphus > Stegodyphus mimosarum. The sequence goes on along the minus strand of KK121711.1, from coordinate 23,907 downwards.
GCAAAGTATACGAGCTCTTTGGTAGAAGCGTGGATTAGATTTATTAGATTATGACAAAGCACAGGAAGGCTATTTGCTTAAGGGATGCCTTCATGAAGGACTTTTGAAACCTTCTCGTAGTTCCGTAATACTTGGAGAAACCAAAAAAAATATCCATGAACCCAGCCTGTCATTTGAAATCCGTGTCGATCTAGTATTACTCATCGGTCTTACCTGCTCAGCAACTGCTGAGCGCTTATTTTCTTATTGTAATTCACTCTCATTTGCTGTTGTGAAATTGTGCAAATTTTTACGCAGTTGTTTCACGTTCTTGATGAAGTACAGATATTAAAAATTGAAATTTGTTATCGTGGTAAGCGTGCTTTATAGACTGTTTAAATAGATTTATGCTGAATATCCGCAGAAGTGTTTCAGTTTGTGCACACTTTTCTGTCACTAAATCTTTCTGTTCATGTTTTGTTCGGTTGATATCAAGTGAGCATGACAGTCAAGACTCTTTCCAGTCTGGAAGCTTTTTTTTTTTTGATTT
>KK121710.1:11394-56272 GCA_000611955.2 Stegodyphus mimosarum | reverse complement strand
TTTTCTTCGTCGATATGTTATTTTATTATTATATATTATTATTTGCCGATATATTGGCCGAGCTGCGAGTTTGACATCCTTGATCTAGACAATATAATATTCATATAGGTGTTCCGTGAAAACAAAATGATACATACGTATTACACTTGTAATTTATACAGTTAAAGGCACTCTTTGGTAATGTTTTTTATGTATCCTTTTCTTGCACAGAAAGTACTTCTTGTTTACAAGATTATTCTTCTTTTACAAGATTTCCATCCTACTTTTTAATTTAACACTTCCTGCATATTACAAAATTTGGTTGGACTGTTTCAGACTTAAATTTTTTATGCACGTTTAATTTTTAATTGCATAATTTAAGTGCAATTTCTTTAGTAATTCACTGTATCCTTGAAATATGCACAGATTTAAATAATCTAAATATTTACAGCTGCAAGATCTAAGATAACATGAAATTTATGGACTGATCACTGTCTTGATGCATCTTCAACAGAATACTTTCTAGCCATTTCAAGGATAGTTTCTGCACCTCATCAGCTTCTATTAGTTGAATTCTTTTCTTTGCACTGTGTGTTCCAATGATTAGATTGAAGTTAAATGAATGATTAGATTGATTTCAATGATTAGATTGCTTTTCTTTTTACTTTAAACTATTTGTGATTTGCAGTCGAGTACAAAATGCATATCCCACTACAACTGTTTTATACTTATCAGTTCTTTTGTTAATATTAATAATGGAAAACAATTATTAAAGTTTGAGACTTCTTTTTAGTATGTTAAATTTTTGCACTGTGTGTTTCAATGCTTAAGACTGAGAGTAACTTTTCTCTTATTATAGCAAAAGAATCAAAATACATATTTTGATCTAAATCAGTATAAAACTTTCTACTGTATTTATCTCCTTCAAGTGAATAATAGTATAAATGAGCATCTATTTTACTAGGAAGTAAAATGTTCTGCAAAAGTAAATGCATCATTATATCAGCATGATAGAGTTACTTGTATTGAGAAGGATGTAATTTAAATCTATATGAATACACTTAAGACTGAATTCAAAGTCACAAAGGATATTTATTCCCCTGACCGATACACAGAAGCAGTTACTTTTGGAATTAAGCATGACATCAGCCCACTTTCTAGAAGAAACTGGCCATAAAATTCCTTCAAATTAAATGATAAAAACTTTTGCTGTGCTGCTCATGTAAATTAATTAAAATCAAAAATAAAATGCATATGGAATATAATGACAAATTGACATAATGTGTCAAAATGATACTAACAGACTTCATCAACAAGTTTAATTTATTGCATTAACGTTGATCCTGATTCTTTGCATGAAATCTTAAAAAATTATTAAATGAAGAGGTAATAAGGCAACTGCTAAAGCATATAAAAATGATTAAATTTTGAAGGAGGATTTTAATAGTAATCTAAATGATCTAATAATTTTCACTTACTTTTTTAACTTTCTGGAAATACAATTCAGGATAACAATGAAGCCAATATGCTAACTGCACTATGAAGTAGAATTTGAACATAAATCTAAAGAGAAAATATACATAGAAAATATAAATTTTTGGTTTAGCATAGTATCATTGCTTGAATATACACAAAGACATTAGATTTAGAAAGTAAATATGCAAAAATTAGTCATTAATAAACTGCAGTGCAAAGTTTTTGAAATAAAAAGCCACATATTTATAACAATAACTCATACTAAAAGAGTTTTAAATATTCCACCATTCATTAATATCACTGTTCACTGACAAAATTAACAGTTACACAAACCAGGTCAATTTAATAGAAGCAAGCTAAATCAGGCCTTCTGAACACAGCTATCACCTGGCTATTGTAGTAGTCTGAGGTCTTCACTTATACTGTCAAGAAAATGCAGGTCATCAAAGATATGACGCCTTATCCTTAGAGCGTAGGGCAATATTTATACACTAAGATGGTACTGATAAAAATAAGCTCATGTACTGATAAAATATTATGCTCATTTAATAAGATGGCCTACTTATAGTATATTATGCACTGGATTTAATTAAATTTTGCAAAATACATGACAGGGAAAACCAATAGGAGCTGTGCATTCTTATGGTTGGTTCTTATGGGTATCACAAATGGGTGATTGTGACCCCATTTCAAAAATCTTGGAAACTAACTTCGACTTTTAAAACAGAATATTAATGTGATATTCATACATACATGCAAATACACATACTTTTAAAAAGTTTCATTAGTGAAGCCTAAAAACTAATTTGTTTTACTACAACATTTCATAAATTTAGTTTCCTTTTGGGTTGCTAATTTTAATTTGCTTTTTGGGGAAAAGGGAGATGTAAGTTCTGAAAACTATTGCATTTATATTTTTCTTCTCTAACAATTAGTAATTTAGTATGATCAGAGAGACAGAATTCGTGACTGTTACTGATTTTTGCTGAACCCTTTCTAATGTTATGACATTTTCCTGATGAATTTTTTTTTTTTTTTTTTAAATTGATCACAAGTTCAGTTAACAGAGATCTTTGTTGATAGAGGCTTGGTTAATAGATATTCTGCTGCACTTTAAAATTACACTGTACAGTAGAGAGTGAATTTAATATTTATTCAACCTTGAAAAATACTTTTAACTATTTGTTTAAGGCTTGAAAATTATTTTTTCTTTGACGTAGACACTGATTTTTCACCTAACCCTAATTTTAATCTAATATTTGAATATTAGATTAGAACCTGAAGTATGTATATGAGAATAGGTGATGGAGATGAGGAAAAGGGAATCAGATCAGAATGGTTCACAAAATGTAAAGAATTTTGGTAAGCTATACAACTATTCAATAGATTATCCAAGCTTTAATAACAGTATCTTCAGAGGGATTTTCTGACCTAAAATTTCCACTACATTTTTGTTAAATCAGAATAAATATCATAAAAGTGAAGCAACAACCTGTTAGGCATAGATTTTACCATAGAAACTATAGATTTCGAGGGCAAACAAATTCCTTCTTCATGAGCACAGATTCAGAGCAGATTTCTTTGCTTCTAATGAAGAGGGACTTTGTTTGCCTTCGAAATTGATAGAGTTTCTATGCTAAACACAGGTTGCTGCTTCATTTTTATGATTTATTTGAGGCATGTTTCTCTTCTGCCCAGAATAAATATTTTAAAATTTGCTCAGCATCTAGGCTATCAGTGTTCAAGAATATTCTAACTTATATTATATCATCACCCATTTAGCTCTGTGGAGCAAGTTAATTCCAGTGTATAAATCTAAAGAGATCTTCAGATAGGATGCCGTAGTCATGTGTCCATATGATGCTTCCTTTTAACGGTGAATGTTACAGAGTACACTTAGAATTGTCGATCGGGCTAACCTAGACCGTCTTGGATTAGTCTCAGCTGTTCGAAACTCAACGTTGATCCTGATTCCCTCTATGGGTTCCACTGCAATTACAGTTTACATGCTGCCATTTTACAGTTCAAGAAATCAGCACATCATGGAACATGCACTGAATCATTCAAAAATGTGTCAAAGGTAAGTCATAGCAGAAAATGATCAGACTTCCATGAGTGAGACAAGAAGTGTTTTCTCTCAGTTGGAACACTAACAGTCTATATTCATTCAGAAACAAAAATTTGAACAAAATATTGAATTTACCCATAGCAAATCCCAAAAGTAAAGATCTGAGAAAGAAACAAAATCAAGAAATCTAACTGTACCCAGAAGACAATCATCCCTGTAAAAAATGAAAAAATAATTTTCAAGCCTTAAACAAATAGTTCAAATAAAGTTTTCAATATTGAATGAAATATTAAATTCATTCTCTACTACACAATGTAATTTTGAAATACAGCAGAACCTCTATTAACCAAATCTCTATCAACAAATGTCTCTTTAAACTGAACAGTGATCAATCAGAAGACATGATAGGGAAAATGTTATAACATTAGAAAGGGTTTAGCAGAAATCAGTAACATTCATGAATTTTTGTCAGTGAGTTATCTTCTGACCTTTTAGGGAAGGGTCATTAAAGGGTCTTTCTATTGCACATTATAAAAAATGAGCTTTTACATGTGTTAATTGATAAAAGAAACAATTGCATGGCAGAAATTTAACTAGCAATAAATTCCCAGACTTGTTTCAAAAAGGATGACATTTCAGAATGGATAAATGTAGAAAACAGCGAATGAAATTTTGAAGCTTTGAGTGATGAAAAAAATTTTATTCTTTAGTATAGATCCAGAGAGCAATAAAAATTGCAGTTATGAAAACAATGAAGCAGAAATGGGCAATGTGAAAATTAGACAAGTTCTGAAAAATTTATTCTGATAATGGCAAAGCTTACTTGCACGAGATGCCTTCGGGACAGATTTTTAAGGGAAACTAGTTCATATTCACATTACATAAGAGGAAAACTGCAAAAACTTCCTTGCAGCAATTCCTTTGGTGAATCTGGTTCAAACTACTAGTTCAGCAGTTTTAGTGCTCTAGTGAGCACTGACATCTTGAACAAAGCTCTCCCAACAACATTCTTTTCCTCCAATCAATATATATATATATATACTACATTAACAGTTTGGATGCATTTTGAGATGCACATTTATGTATTTAAATATATCATGACTAATAATTTTTAATATATATATATATATATATATTATACATATTCTACATATTTATATATATATATATAAAACAGTATCTTCTTTCTTTTTTATTTTAATATATATATATACACATATAGGGCTGGTCAGCTTGGCAGACTAACATTTAAAGCAACAATTTGATGTTTCTCCCATAGCTGCCCTGACTGACAGGTTAGCAATGCTGGCTGCACTACCATCGGACATCATTTCACACCAAGATCCATGATCTAGGGTGCTCTCCGTCAAAACTGAGGCACAGCTGCAAAGTTAATGCAGAGCACTACATCTGCATAACCAATGGTGAGATTCTAATGTCCCACCCACTTCTATCTCTGTACTTATTTCTCCTACCGATCATATTGATCAAAAATTGCTATGATCTTGCACTTGGTGATTGAGTTGCAGAACTATTAAAAAATAAGGCAACAGATTATTAAAAAAAATTTTTTTTTCATTAAAATACATGTAAAGGAATGTGACAAAATTTCATTATTTATGTAAATTTTGATGCATTTCATTTATTCCAGCTTTTTCATAAATGTCACAACATAAAAAAACATGTTGGATTATTTGTTTAAATAAGGAAACAAATGTTATCTAGTAATTAAAGAGTTCATTAAAATGTTAACAGTAGTACTTCTACATATTTCCAGAATCTCAAATAAAAAATTTCAGAAAACCTCATGGAACAAAATTCCTTTAAAATTTCATATCTATTAATTTTTGCTTATCCGTAGTTAGTTCCGGAGTTCTAGCTATCCTAGGTAATCTAATTAGTCCTGTGGTTCTAATTAATTCAGATAATTGAGATTCTATGGTATGACAAATATATTTATGCATGCCATGAAATATACACATATCGGGATTTTAAAGAAAGTTACCCGCCACCACAAATATCATCTGTTCAAACAGTTTACGTTGGTGCATTTAATCATATTTTGTCAAATGATTTTTGGCATTTGAAAGAAAGAGATCTGCGTCAGAACCCTGTGTCGTGAAATTTGTAAAAAAAATATCGTTATCACCGAGTACAAGGTGTCTGAGATGGAACTATCATGCTACCAGATTAGAACCATCATGCTACCAAATTAGAACCATCATCTACTTCTGTTGCAAAATCAGTTACAGAATGTCACCAAATCATGTGTACAGCATAAGGTACTAATGTTGTATCACATGACACTGTTAAGTTTTGGTACCAAAAGTTCAAAAACAAGGACTATGACATGCAAGAAGCAGAGCACCATGGCTGGCCGGCCTACTGATGCTGATGAGGCCCGCCTGTGAGAATTTGTGGAAGAAGATCAGTACACAACCACTCAAGAACTTACTAAGAAGTTAAGACATGTGTGCCATATCTATTAGTCATGCTATGCATGGCATAAACTTGACATACAAGTTCAATCACTGGGTGGCGCACGAGCTGACTCAAGCAGATAAGGGCCGATGTGTTTGGGCCTGCATTAATATGCTCAGACATCCATAAAAGGACGAAATTCTGGACCGGATCGTCACTTGTGATGAAAAGTGAGTTTACTTCAACAACACAGGCCGAAAAAGGGGTTGGTATGTGCCCACCGAGCTTGTTGGCAGCGTCGCAAAACGTAATTTGACTAAAAAAAAAATATTATGCTTTGTATCTGGTGGCATTGCCATGGTATTATCCACAAAGAATATCTGGAAAAAGATAAAATCCTCAACAGTAAGGTATACAGCAAGATGCTAGTCTGTGCTAGTCAAGGAAAAATGTTGAACTGAGTTCTGACACAAAAATGTAATGTTCCATCAAGATAATGCAAGACCACATGTGTCTGCATTCACCAGCTGGATTCTGTACGGATTCAAATGGGATCTTTTGCCACATTCATCATTCAGCCCCGACATCACTCCTTCGAAGTTTTACCCTTTTTCTCGCCTGCAGCTACATCTTCCATTCTGCACATTATGTCCGAAATGGGATTGATCTGTTTTTGTACTCTTGGCCTCCAAGTTTCTGGGTTGAAGGCTTTGAAAAACTAATATATGTTGGCAGAAAATCATAGTTTTGTGTGGTAGTTACTACCTGCACTAAAGATACTGCTTTCATGTTCTTTTTTTCCCAACGTTTTTAATGTTTTTTAGCAGAAAACTTGTGTAACAACCAGATATATATATTCATGAACACATATTATTCCATTCACATATTTATCACATATGGACATTATAATAATTATTTTCAAATTATCAAATTAATCCATTACAATGATTTTTATATACAAACTAATGCAAGATAACTGAAATGAGTGTATAAAATAAATATTAAAATATAATTCAAACAATAGTTACACTAATAAATATAAATAACATGAATGAAATAAAATATATAAAAGATTATCCACATAGTTCTGAAAAGTATTTACGAGACAATGCCCTATGTCGCCAAATAGGCAACTCATGGCCTAGCCAAAATGTATTTATGTAACAACCCGAGTATCTACACATGCACAGCAGACAAGCTTATGTCCATCTTCAAATTAAACAGCCAGCTTTCTGATTAGAGTTTTTTTTTTTTATTGGCATTCAAGTACTCCCCCCCTGTAAGGGAGTCACAATGAGACTGCAGATTTTCACAGCTGATAAAAAAGAAAGCATTCCATTTCTTCAGAAATCCGGCACTTTGTTCAACAATACAGAATGCAAATATTTACATTCCATGAAGTTCTACTTCTTAAGCTTCTTCTATACAAAATTTTGCTAATTGAAATTAGTATGCAATGCCAAATCTGTGTGAATCTCTGATGTTTTTTAAACGAAAACAGATCATTGTGCACATGAGGAGAATGATAACGTGCACAGTGCCAAGTTGTGTTTGGTGTTGAGTTTGTGCAATTCCCCGATTTTTTCTTTAAATTAAAACAGATGACTGTGTACATGAGAAAAACAGCACAAAAAAAGGATTTCATAAATGTTTCTTGCAATTTTTATTCCGTTTATTGATTTCCATTTTATGTAACATGCTCCTGTTTTTTTAAATAGTTGCCGTCTTTTGTGTCTTAGCTTGGTGAAAAAGCTGGCAACTTTTCAAGAGGGTGAATAATTAGAAAATTCCAAAAAGCTTTCCCTTATAACAGTTTTAGTTAAATGCATTAAAGAGTAACAATTTTTTTTTCTAGCTATCGTAATATTCTCGGTCTTTTGCAATTAAAAATTAAATAATGAAGCTGCTCTGCTAACAACGGCAGATTTTTAAACCAAAATTCTGCCCTACAGAAATATAATGAATTGAATGTAATCAATCTTAAAAATGCCATTTATATCTATAGCTTTTTTTCCTTGAAATTCTATTAATGTCCAAATACAATCCATGTAAGAGCACTCCCACATATTCTTTTACCACAGAATTTTTCATATATTTATGCTTCGTGTTTGAGTTTCTCTTGGGTGACACACAATATTTTCACCACTGTGACACTCAAATCATGTTCTTATATATTCTTATTAAAATGAAATACAAAATCCTAAAAAACTGAAGAATAATTCTTAACATAATGTAATTTGAAAACTATACTTGACATTACTAAAAATTATACTTACGTCATTTCATTATGTGGATAATCTTGCCAAAGTTTACTGATGTTCAGTAAATAACCTTCCTACAAAAATAAGCATGAAAATAATTACTTATTTCCCAAAATATAACAGATTTATAATCAGGTATAGCACAAAAATGTGTTTCATTTGAAGTATAACTTTCATATTTTTATTAAATGTCATTTTTTATATTTTTACTAAACATTAACTAGTATAGTAACTATTCACATCACTTAATATGACATGGAGTAAAAGACCTAGCTTAAATATTTTTAGCACCTTGGTGATCAGTTCTGTTGTAATCCCATACAATTTAATCTTGTTATATTTCAACCCAAAATACACCTTTATTTAATTAATTATAATAATAACATGCATACATTTATGCAGATTTTTCATTTTTTAAACTTTAATGCAGAGCGATAACATTTAGTGGCAACAATTTGAAAAGTGAATCGGGCATTCAGAGTGAATCAATGCAAAATCGCAAAACGAAAGTAATAGTCCTTCGGGACTAAATCCCTTTGGACTAAAAAATACTCTTAATATTTCCAGTCTATTATAAATGACCTCTATATGTTTTTGAAAGGTAAAATTATCAATGATGACGGTGCTCTGTTAAGTTTAAATATCTACGATACCATTTCTTCACAAGAAAAATATCACTTTTCTCTGGGTAATTTCTGTCATTATCAGAAAGTTCATAATCACTACAAGAATAATGTAATAATCTGTCAGCAATTGTATCACAATGAGGGCATTAGTTTTCCATTCGCAACTGAGCTTTCAATCTCCCAATTTCAATGTTCTTCCCCCTTCATCTAGATTATGATTACAGTTTCTTGCCTGCAAAGTGTTAAGAGTATGAAGAAGCTTGAACTTTTGAAATCAAAGTAGAAGAATGCAGCCGAAGATATAGTTAGGACCTAACTAGAACATAACAAGATATTATGTCTTTTAATCTCCATAACCTTTCAAGCTACGAGCTGGAATTATATTTTTATATGATCCATCTAGATGGAAAGGAGTTGATTTAACCAAAGATCTTACATTTGCAATATCTAATACGATGCACTGAAATATTAAAATATAATTTCAGATTTTTACAACAATAGAAGTTTCCTTCTGACAGGCATCGTCATTTAACAGATACATTATATCCATAAAGTGGGAAAAAATAAAAATATGGATACATCTCTGCTCAAATTTTCTTTCTTAAAAGGAAAAAAAAAATTGATGCTTATACTGAAGTGACCTAAGCTCATTGAATTGGAACTCTTTCCTACTCCTTTAAATGAAGATGAAATATTAATCTATATATAAATTACAAGCAAAACGGGAAGGTACATTCCTATTAATTTTGTTAAGCAAAAACAAGAATAAAATTTTGAATTAAAATGAAAGAGGTTGGAACCATAGAATTAAAATAGTTAAAAGTATATTTCAGCATAATCAAAGAAAGTCAAACTGCAGCAGACAAGCCCAACAAACACAAAATGAATTCATGAAATGAGGAAAGTAAGAGCATTTAAGAGTAAGCTAATAAGTGACAAACCAGAATATAAACAAAACAAAAAAAAAAAACTGATTGCTACTAACATTTCTAAAAGCAGTTTCAAGAGAAATACTGCTTAAAACATAAGGCAACTAAAAACAAATTAAAACTGCTTGGAGTTACCAATAAATTCTTTGCCTGAAGCAAACCTTATAGTTTTTCTGATCGAATTACATTACATTATAGCAGGTTTTTGTAGTATGAAAAGTATATAATCATTACATCTTATTTTTAAAGATTACACAGTTGTCTGATACTTATGGAATTTTCTCCTACAAGTGATTTTTTTTTCTTTTTTGGTTGTTGCACTCAGATTACAAATCTGATTTATTTACACCATGTTGAGTGATACATTGATCAATGTTAAATGACATACACTACACTACAATGACCCTTCATGCACCTAAAATATTGCAAATGAAATAATAAAAATGGTCATAATATGTTATAAAAAGAGTTCAAGGGTAAAAGAACTCTGAAAAAAATTAAGGCTTATCAATTTAATATGGAATGTGATCTCCCTGACTTGTACACATATATCAAAACATGTTTTCATGCTAACAATAACACTGTTAACCAGTTTAGGGAATTAAGTTCCACTTCTCCAGCAATGCACTTTTCAGCACATTTACATTTTTACCAGCAGGATGTCTTTAGGCAAATGCTTTTCCAAAGCAGTCCAATAAATTGTCTATTGGGTTATAAGATCAGGAGATTTTGTTGGTCACAGTATTTGCTCAATGTCTTCACTTTCAAGGAATTTGCCAACGAGGTTTGCTTGATGGGGATGAGCATTATCGTCCACAAAAAAAAGGTCAAATTCATATTCACCTCTGTCTTACATAAGGTTCTAATACCTCATTCTGACATCTCTGGTCAATAACATATCTGCTGTTAAAACCATGTAGGAGTGTACATTCATCTATCATTATTCCTCCTCATACAATTACATTTGCATTACTGAAATGGTTATGTTCCATAATGCTCAAAGAAAGATTTCACGTTCCCGATTCCCTCCAGATGTAAACAGGTTTAGAATTAGATGTTAAACTGAACTTCAACTCATCACTAAAATGAACATGAGACCATTGGTGTTCACTCCAGTACTGATGTTCTTTATACCAATGAAAGTGATCCCCCTTTTGTTGTGAAGACAGTGAAATGCATAACCTTGGCTTTCTGACATAAAGGATTTTTCATCAAGCATTCTGTATACAGTTTGTCATGATATAACAGTTTCACTGGCAGCTGAACTCAAGCTAAGCTCTGAACTTAACTACAGGCAGTAGACATCCTGTTGCAACCTTCTTTATCACACAGTCCATGTAAAAATTGATTACATCAATTGGCTATTTCATGGAAGATCATTACTTTTGGGTACATAAAGATAAATTTGGACATGACTGTACATTAAAATATAACTAAAGTTTAACATAATTATACTTACTCGCAGTATAATGTCTCCTCCCCAAATTAAGGAAATCAGGTAAAATACAAGCAATTGGCCAGATTCATTGAATTTGCTGTGCTTCACTTTTGATAGATGAAGTTTTCTATTTAATTTCTGAAAACAAAACAAATTACTTACTAATTATGTAATTAAAATGTCATCTTAATCAAGTTTTAAAACATATCAAATAAAAGTATACCATTAAATAAAATTATGTTATAAAACTGCAATACTTTAATTTAATGATATAACTGATAACATTTACTAATAATTAGGCAGCTTTAAATGTCTTGTTTTAGCAGTCTGTTTTACCTATGCTTTTATCACATACTTATTAGAATCTATTAATGTATGTGTTAACTCACGCAGTTTAATTTAACAAAGTTAGTAGATAATTTGTTTATTGAAAACACATAAGAGCTTATTAAGTAGCATCACTGTTGATACTGCTGTCTGATTAATAAAAAGTCATAAGAATTCTCTGACATTGTATGTGAGTTAATTTCTATTAGGCTTAATTAAATATCACAATGAAAACAATTTCTGGACAGTTTAAGGAAGAAATGAATAAAGAAGAGTAAGATAATCACATCAACAAATAATCATACTTATTTATTCTCTATCAATATACAGACTGATTAACCAGATATATTAACAATAAATCTCTTGGCGCAAATGAGAAAGAACCCTGCAGCAAAACTGCATCAGGTGCTCTAGAAAATTTAGAGAAATGATTCTAACATTATCAATTTAATGTTCTACTGCAAATTTCCTGAAAAATAAACAATAAATAAAAGAATTTATTCTATTATTTTTTGGTTTGTGTGTGTGCATCCGTGTGAGCATGCGTGTCTTTTTTGACAAATACGTAAGGACAAAATAATGATTTATTTATTACAGTAATGCAGAAAATTTCTTTTCAAAATCATTTATAAATTTAGTTTTTAAAGGTTTCTATATGATGATTAAAAATCAAAATTTTTCAAGACTGAAAATCATTTTTCAAACAGAATTGATTACCACAATAAACACAATTCTTAAATCCATTAATTTGGTTCTTTTTATCTGCAATGGTTCAAGTTGCATTATTTTGCACAATTTCTTCAGGGCAATAGTACAATAGCAATACAGCCATTTCAAAAAAATAGTAAGATAAAGAACAACATATTGATTGGAACACTCTTTTTAAAGACCATGTAAATTTTTTATTCTATTTTTATTTTTATTTATTATTATTTTTTTTAGTAAAAGTAAAAACGTATCATGACCATATTCATCACAATCTATTTTATACTATGCCAATACATTTTTTCATGTAACTTTCAAAATAAAATTTAACAACTGCAGCTGTGTGCATACTTTGGTTTTTTTGCATTCTAATGCAGATAAGTTTTTAGGTCAACTTAAAAAGTCTGAATTTGCAAACAAAATTAAAACACTGTTATGCATAAATAGTTATTGAAAAACTAATTTTTAATGATAACTGAAATTAAAATGACTTTTTCATAACTTACATCCTCTAATTAAAAATGATTTTTTTCCTTTTTTTTAATTTGGTGACCATCATCTAAAATTTTACTACTACAATTATTTTAATAACTATAACTTATCTTTAAATAATGAAAGTAATGATATCTAATATATAAATTTAATAATAAACTTATAATTAATAATTTATTAATGGTATATTTAATAATGGGATTTTTATGTAGAAGAGTAATTGCAAAAAAACTCAAAATCAATAAAACTTTCGGGTACTTATATATTACTCCATTGACCATGAAAATATCACCAAATAGTACAATTTAAAGACAATTTATGATAAGTGAAATATAGTAAAATCAAAAGACTGAACAAAATAACAGAAACCAGCCAAAGCCTTTTTACGAAGCAGGTAGAATACTGACTATTTACTAAATAAAGAGGAATCAGTTCTTTCAGGATTCTCCCGGAACAATGGGTGTAACTCTTAGGGTTCCTCTCCACCAACTTTCATTATTTTGTGGTAGCCAACTTTCATGATCGGCAGGTACTTAAGTACAAATTCTTATATATTATCTTTGAGTTTAAAGTTTTAGAAATCAAATTACAATTTTTATACAAGTTAAAATGTAATTATTCTAGCAATAAAATATTTTATTATTTAAAAAAAAAAACCATGACTTTCTGTACACTACGCATAAAAAAAAAAAAAAAAAAAAAAGAAGAGACAGTTCTATATATCCCATTTAACTGCGCTGATTGACAAATTTCAAATTGCAAATCGGACTTTTTCTAAAATAACATTTTTTTTTCCATATTTCGATTCTAAGGCTTAAATCATGCCTAGATATTAAACTTTGTAATTTTTGGTGAGAAATATCTAGAGAAATTTTAAAATTTATCTTGGCAGATTTTTTTCAGTTTGTGCTAAGAATAATTCACTTGGCGAACTTCTTAATTTATAGCAACCTATTTTCCTTTCCTTTTTTTCATTGTCCACAAGCAGGAAAAAAGTCATCGTTCATACTTTGAAATAAATTTAACAGAATGCGTAAACCACATTTTCGTTATTATTGCTTATAATAAATACTCCAAATTTCAAAATGCGCCAATATGTAAATTCACATATCTTAGACAATTCTGAATAAAAAACTCTAATTTGTAGCAGGTATGCTTAGAAATACATCTGCTTTAAGACGATGGCAAAAATTTTATAGGTTATAATACAAAAATTTTTTCAAAAAATTTATAAAAATTATTTTAAAATACAAATTTAAAAAAAAATTTTAAATTTGGTGAATTTTATTTGTTATGAACCTAAACTTCGAAATGAAAGGAAGAATCAAATAAGTTTAATAAGAGAAGAGATATTAATAACTATATACCGAATTCGATTAACGAGGAGCTAAAATTTTGAGAGCTAATTTTTTAAACTACTCTCGTGCAATTTCTAAAAAACTTGGCGCTTTGGCTTAATTTGAGTCGCAGAATCGAAATACGGAAAAAAAAAGGGCATGTTATTTCAGAAAAAGTCTGATTTTGTGCATTTTGTGTCAAAATACATATATTAGAACAATGCTATATAAATCTAATACATATCCTAAGGCATGTTTATGAAACATGAAAAACGTAAATTGAATTTTGTCAATTGGCTTAGCACAACGACACGTGTATATATATATTTTAATTAAATTTCCGTTGCTTGCAGGTGTAATATGGAGAGTTTTCTTTTTATAATATATATATATATATACCGGGTGGCCATAATTAAACTGACAGTGCTCACAGTGTTCTGTAATGACGAGATTGACGCCATATTTTGTAGGAAGATTAAACAAGACGGGGGACGAAAGATTCCGCAAAAAAAAAAAAAAAAATTAGTTCTAAAAGTTACCGCTAGGGGAATATTTGGCGCTGTGTAATAGAAAATAGTGTTAACAACTGCAAATTAATACGGAATAAAATTACCTTTTATTATGCACATTTTCTGATTTAGTTCAAATGCAATATGGCAACACTTTTAAAAAACGTAAAATCTACATAAACACCAATAAAGTCTCATGATCTGCAATATCACATATGCTGAGCAGAAGAAGAAGTTCTTTATTCAAATTTCACTTTACATCCATTGGTACGGTGCAACCTGCTTGGGTTCGAATCAATCGGATTGAAAGTTTATGTGCACTGGCTCCTTCTTTAGTCAAGCGTGCGTTACTGGTCAAATTTAATGGCAGTGGAGATATTGGCAAAGAAAACTATAAGACCAATCTAAATTAAAATCCATGCTTTATTTTTTCAACTTAAATAAAATAATCTAGTATTGTAGCTTTTAAAACCATTGAAAGGAAAGTATCATAATGCTGACTCAGCACTCAATAACGCCCCATCTCACCGATTCCCCGGCATACATATATATAGTTCGGCCAACCCGCCGATCTTGACGTCATCGGCCAATCAGCGGCAACCACGTTAGCTTACCACCGATTGACCTCCGATCTAATTTGCATGAGGAAAACTAGTTAACAAAATTCTTTTACCTCAACCAGTGCAACGCGTCAGCTGCTCTTCGTGCTTTTAGAACGCACAAAAAAATGCGTAAAGGTAACGGTCCTCTGTCAGTTAATGGGCTAAAAGCAATGGTTGTGACGTTTGAGAAAACAGGTTCTCTGAAGGTTCAGTCAGGCAGAGGACAAAAACCTATACCACAGGATACAATCGTAGCAGTTGCCACAACGATTGTCGACAAAGGATCAGACAATATTGCTGCCACCTTTAGCGCTCATGGAGTAGCTCGGAATATGGATATGCCTTACAGTACGGTACGGAAAATCTTACGAAAGATTATCAACTTCTATCCGTAAAAGATCAGCCGTGTACAGGAGTTACTGTATCCCGACCATGATAAGCGATTGACTTTTGCTCTCACCTTTCTTGCCAGAATGGAGGTGGATGCTGCTTGGCCGTGGAAAATCTTAAGGGGAGACGAGGCCCACTTTTATCTGAATGGAACTGTGAATACCCAGAACTGCCGAATTTGGGATGACGAATCACCACATGCAGTCACAGCAAATCCCTTACATTTACCAAAGGTAACTGTTTGGTGTGGGTTCACAGCGGAACTTATCGTACGTTCATTCTTCTATGAGAACATTATCCTGACAGGACTGGAAACATGTTCTGTTACCAGAGAGAAATATCGCCACATGTTGAACAGCTTTGTCATTCTGGCACTTCAGCAAAAACAATGCCTGGGGGAAATGATTTTCATGCAAGATGGAGCCCCTCCACAAGTTGCTGTACGGGTACAACAGATGCTACGAGAGAAATTCACAATAGAAAGAGTCATAAGCCGCTCCTTTCCAACTGCATGGCCACCTCAGTCACCTGATCTTACCCCATGTGACTTCTGGCTATGGGGTTACCTTAAGTCCAGGGTCTATCAAGGAGTGGTCAGGACCTGGCTACGTTGAAGGATAACATATCACGGACTGTACGGGAGATTCCTGCAGACAAGTTATTTTCTGCTGTTGTGCATACTGTGCACAGTGCAAAATAAAAGGTAATTTCCATATTGATTTGCATTTGTTAACACTCTGTTTTCTATTACACAGCGCCAAATATTCCCCTAGCGGTGACTTTTGGAACTAATTTGTTTTTTCGCGGAATCCTTCGTCCCCCATCTTGTTTAATCTTCCTACAAAATGTGGCGTCATTCTCGCAAATAGATTGAGCTTCAGAACACTGTGAGCACTGTCAGTTTAATTATGGCCACCCGGTGTATATATATATATATATATATATATAATATATATTGTGCACAGTGTATATTTCTGTGAAAATTACATCATACACTTTCTGAATTATTCAATTTTTACATTTTCTATTACTTTTGGATCACTGGTAAACACTCATACAAAACTAAAATTCTAGATATGCTGCAATTAAATAAAAAGGCATAAAAAATTAAGATTGTTCTACATTAATTAAAGGAATAGATAAAACAGCTGTCTTACATCAAGAGCATATTCCTGCAGGATTGCATGCATTACTATTGCGATGAGAAAATAAAATGTAATAACGCAGACATCTTGGCGTCCATACGTATACAGAACAATATCACTGGGCTCAAGTGCTGCAAAATATATTTTATTAATGTTCACATGAATTTAAGAACTTTAAAAAATATAACTGATACAAAGAAACATAAGTACTGAATTTATCCAAATATAGGATGACATCAAATTTAAGATAATCCCTGCTTTTTTCATAACTTGTAGAAGACTTAATTTTGAAGATATTTTTCTTTGTGAATTCACATAAATAAATATTCCTTTATAATCTATGATTCTAGAACAGATATGTCAAACTCGCAGCCTGCACGACAAAAAAAAAAAAAAAAAAGGTTTTTAACGGAAGTTTTCCACCACCACAAATATTGTCTGCACAAACAGTTCCCATGTTTAATCACATTTTATCAAACAATTTTTGGCATTTGAAAGAAAGAGATCTGCATCAAAACATTGCGTTGTGAAATATGTAAAAAAATATCATCATTAATTACAATGTGTCTGAAATGGAACTATCATGCTACCAGATTAGAGCCATCATTTATTTCCAGTTCTGTAGCAAAAAGCCAGCTACAGAATGTCATCAAATCATGTGTACAACTTTAGGTACTAATGTCATGTCACTGTGAAGACCTAAAGTACCTAAAGACCACAAATGATACTATGAAGGTTTGATACCGAAAGTTCAAAAATAATGACTATGGCATTCAAGAAGCAGAGTGCTCTGGCTGGCTGGCCTACTGATGTTGTTGAGGCCCAACTGTGAGAATTTATGGAAGAAGTATGCAACTGCTCAAGAGCCTGCTAAGAAGTTAGATGTTAGTGCCATATCCATTAGTCGAGCTATACACTGCATAAACTTTACCCATACATGTTCAATCGCTGGGTGCCGCATGAGCCGACTCAAACAGATCAGGACAGACGCATTTGGGCCTGCACTAATCTGCTTGAATATCGATGCAAGGACAAAATTCTGGACCGTGTCATCATATGTGATGGAAAGTGGATTTATTTAAAAAACACAGCCCAAAAGGAAACAAGTCGGCTCTTGGTGAGGCTGTAAGCAGCACCGCAAAGTGCAATTTGACTAACAAAAAGATCATGCTTTGTATCTTGTGGGATTACCGTGGTATTACTCACAAAGAGTATCTGGAAAAAGGTTAAACCCTCCGCAATAAGGTGCACGGAGAGATGCTAGTCCGTGTTGGCACTGCTATCAAGGAAAAATGTTGAACTGAACTCCAGTGCAAAATGGTAATGTTCAATCAAGATAATGCAAGACCACATGTGTTTACATTCACCAGCTGGACTCTGTATGGACTCGAATGGGATCTTTTGCCACACTAACGATATAGCCCCAACATCGCTCCTTCTAACTTCTACCATTTTTCCCACCTGCAGCTACACCTTGCTGGTGCTATCTTCCATTTTATGCAAGATTTCCAAATTGAGGTTGATCTGTTTCTGGACTCGCAACCACCAAGTTTCTGGGCCAAAGGCTTTGAAAAACTACCAAACTGTTGGCAGAAGATCATAGATTTGGGTGGTAAATACTACAGCAGCATTCTCATCACAATCACTGTCATTAACATAATTATTATTACTGCGTGTGAATTCTAGAAGAAGATTCCTTTTGTGTTTATGTAAATTTGTAAAGTTAGACCTCATGTATTAGGGATGATTCCAACTTGGAAATATTGAAAATTTTAGCACTTTTTTGTTACTACATGAATTTAACATAACCAGAAGTTTTTAGATTAAAAAATTGGAAGGAAAAACTCTCCTCTTATATTTGAGTAAATATGGCCTATTACATCCAAACTATTATTTACAAAACATATTTTTTAATAAAAAAATTTCATATCAATCAATAGAGCGTTAAAGACTTATCACACTCAATACCTAAGGAAAACCTTTGGTGCAAGAGCGCTAGAAGAATTCATTCACATCTCAAATATAAATGTAATACATTTCTTCAGATTTCTTCAAATAATCCAATATTAACCTGTCACGAACATAAAACATCACCACTCTTATCAAAATTAAATAAATCTTCAAAAATCACCTTTAATACATTTTAAAACAAATATTTTAGCGCAGCGTCATAGTGTTATAAAGGAACATTACAAATGTACAGTTACAAAATAGTGAAATAATTATATGAACACATACTTTATCAAATTTAAAAAAAAAATTCCATCCCATAAATCATAAAAATAATTAAATATCTGCATTTATTATAAACAAAATTTTATACATTTATGTATATTAACATACCACATTAAAATTAAAATTTTTTTCTACCCTTTTTGGAAGCCCATAGATCTAATTTAAAGGTCCATGGAATTTGGATTTGTCTATTAACAGTAAGCTATTAACAGTTAATCACCCATATACAGTAAGCTATCAACTAAAATGCAGTGTCTGCTAATCGAGGTTTCAATTATCAAGTTTTTCAATTTTTCAATTCTAATTTACCTGCCCTATAACAATAAATTTCTTATCCCCTACCTCGTTATTTGAATTTTACACAAGATTCCAGAAATCAGTTTACAAGAACATTAAATTTAATGAAATAACTAAGAAATGCTAAATTACACACAAACAAATATTTTACTAAATTACTTTAAAAACATACCTTCAGTCACATTATGATGCATAACAACAAATACAGACGCTATAGGAGCAGATACCTAAAAATAGTAAATGTTGTTTAAGAATCATAAAAATTACATTAAAAAAAAAAGACTTGGTCTAAACAAAGAACACATTAAAGCCAATGAAAGAGAAAATTTAAACTTATTCTTGCCTATACTGACTAGTTCTTATCTATCAGAAAGAGGAAATAATTGCAAATCTGTTATTTTTGAACAATTTTTGAAAATATTTAATAGTTACTCTGTACGGTTAAAGAAAAAATTATGAATTATGATTTAAAAATTTAATTTATACTTCATATACAGTAAGCTTTCATTAATTTAAAACCTGATAATTTAAAATTTAGATTGATTTGAAAGTCATAAAAATCTCAATACAAAGGAAATGATCTGGGAAACACTTTCCAAGAACTCAGGGTTAGCCTATATTTTAGGGTGTCTCTTTATCGACAAGTTATTTCATTTATTGCCGTATTGTTTCATTTATGGAAACCTGAGAAGTTGAACGTTATGGAAATATTGAATATTATGATGTGATTGGTTGTATGCTTGCGGTGAATTTGACGGGGATACTCAAATGACCAGCACTTGGCGAGGTTTCAGAAATCGCATTCGCCAACTTGGACGAGAAGCGCTAAACAGTGGGAAGAGCATTTAGGTTGCTATCTCATGTTAACTAAGATAGAGAAAAGGAAAGGGATATTTCCTTTTTATATGTAAACACCTAGCGTTGGGTATTGTGACCTAGCAAATAAATCTTTGTTGTGCTGATGATCCCATCACTTTGTCAATAGACGTTTTGAATTTGCAGTTTAATTATTTTCTAAATAAATTAATTACACCTGTAATTAGAATAAGACAATTTTATTTTTATACAAGAAAATGACAAAATATGCGGCTAGACCGCAGATTAGAGGCCAGTCGCCAAATGAAGCGAAATCACGCCAAATCTGGTAATACCAAAGAATGTCTATGCATATTCTTTGATTTCACTGTGCTTCTAGTAGATTGTGTGAGCAAAATGGCTGAAGTCGAAAAAGTTGAACTTGTGGATTTTACTTATTTGATTCGGTTGCAAGATAAGAGTGAAAGATGTGTGAATGGTGCATGAATAATGGTTTGATTGCGAATATGTACGAATGTCCTAAGTGTAAAAATAGTATGAAATTAGTTGAAAGGAAAGATGCGACAGATTTGTGTGAATGGATATGTGTGTCCATTATACGTGGTTAAGCACGTGGTTGAAATGAGTGCACCATTTTGAATTTCATCTCCATTGTATTGTTACGTTTTAGTGTGGATATAAACAAATGCGAGTTTCTAATGTTTATTATAAATAAAAATTTATTGTAAAAATATAAATTACGTAGTTAAAATTGCTTAACCACTTTTTTTTAACTATACTATTGCTCATGTTTCAGTAGATCAAAATTTTAAATTTTATCTTCCTTTTTCTTTCGCATTTTTTTTTAAAGTTTGAGATTAAATATGAATCGATGCTTTCCGATCATTTATTGCTCATTTACTGCTTATTACAATTTCTTAAATTTCGTGCTAAAACGTTTTACTCCATTTTGCTACTGTCTTAAAAATGGTATATAACATCAGGAAAAGTTTTAATATTGTTGATTACATAAAATACATATATTAACTTTCAAATACTTTATCGTTTTTCTTGAACTTCTGTTTTAGATATTTTTACATGTTTACATAATCAATTTTTTGCACGTTTACAGGATTCATTCAAATTCGCAACCATCTGATATGGCGATATGATGAGTTAGTGATTTTCTAAAATGCGCAAAAATAACCGATTTGGCGATTTTTCGAAAACGTGCCAAACTGGCCCGTAATATGCAGTTTTAACAAATATGCTCCTTTTCCGTACTTATGGCTCACATTATCCCATGTGTATTTATTTACATATAATTAATCTACAACTTTTAATTATAGACTTGAACAAATTAGTTACACTTCTAATCAGAATATAAGGATTTTATTTTTATAGAATTAAATCTATTTTCGGTTGGAATGCGCTTTAGCCCACTGCTTGGCGGCGATTGTTTTTGAATGAGCAATAAACGCGCCAACATGGCTGACTGGGTATTTTGAAGCTACGGAAACATTGCCTACATTGTGCAATTCGCTGATTTTTTTTTAAGTTTAAAAGCAACGCTGTGCACATGGCATTTTCTTGTAATTTATTTTCGTTATTTTAGCTTATTTTGTTCATTTGTGTACGTTGCCTACATTGTGCAATTCGCAGATTTTTTTTTAAGTTAAAACGGAACGGTGTGTACATGGTATCGTTTGTAATTTTAATGCCCTTTTAAAAAAAATTCCTTCTTTCTTCGATGCCATTTTGGTTACGTTTTCGCGGAGCGTGTCGGGAAGGTTATGTAACGGCATAAAATGTGTAAGTATTACAACATAAAATGTAAATAATTAATTTAAACCTAACTGACAAATATTTTAATGATCATAATGTTCGTTTTGCATATTATTGTATTATCTTTTTGTGGCAACAGTTTCCATACTAATTTATGCTTTAGAATTCTATGTTTTGTTTACAATAGGTTTTCGCGGAGCGTGTCGGGAAGGTTGCAATTGCAAAGACGTTTCGCAGAAACGCGCCGAATTGGCGATTTTCAAAACATCGCCAAGCAGTGGGCTAAAGCGCATTTTCACCCTATTTTTTCACAAAAAATGAATAAAAGTTAATTAAATTTGTATTTTCAAAATTTTGAATAAGATTTATATTTATAGATTTTTCTGATGTGTTACTCATCTTCATGTTTAATAGTAATGAATGTAATGTAAATCGAACTTCAGATAAGTTAAACATAGAAATCTTTGCTCCACTGTACTTGCAACAAATGCATAACTGAAATACATAACTGAACAAATGAATTGAACTGAACAAAACATAACAACAAATGCATTGCTGAAATACATTCGCTGACCACCTAAAATTGCTTCGGGGGCCGGCAGTTGAAACCACTGTTATAGACAAAATTCAAATTGCACAAAAACAATATTTTATGGTTAAACTTTTCATGGAATAAATACAGATAAATTCAATTAACCTTATCCTATTCTATTTGATTGGTCTTTTTTCGAAATTTAAACAATTGCATAACATCGTGAAACGCCATAGAAACGCTAGTTACAAATCATGTTTCCCAGCAGTTATGAAATTCAGGATTACATTTCTTTGTTTATCTACGTGAAAATTATTTTCGCACTTACACAAGAAAAAAAGAATAAAAATAACCCTCTTAACCTTATTTAAGCAAAATTATTACATAAAAGAATCCGGAATGTCCAATATAAACGGGACAGGATGATTGAATAGCTTGGAATACATTTCGAGGATGTAATATTGTGGAAATACATGCATATTTTATTTTTTAAAACTTTCATCTTTAACTCTGTGATATATATTGCATTTTCATGATCATTTCTGCATTTATATAAAGAACATGTTTTCAAACATATATAACCATTATTAGGGATAATTGTTCAAATTAAAAAAGAGAATTATAAAAATTTAAAAAAAAAATCTGAAAGGTTTCAGATTTTAATTACGTCCAAAGGAGCTTTTACTTAAAATTTTGCGTGTTACCTTTATTTATTAAATACCATGTTCTTGCACTTAAACCATAAAATTCAGTTCAACAGCAATATCGCAAAATAATTTTAAATTGAAGCATAGCTTTAAAAATTTCGGTACACACTCTCACGCGCTGGAGGTAAAAATGTTTTTCTGTACAACGTTGGTATTGCTGGCTTTGAAATCTTATTAATGACAAATTCGTTAAAGTTTTAGAGAATATTGTTACGAATTTCACATTTATTTGGCTATTTATTTAGAATTGTAATTAAAATTCCTTTTTATTTTCCTGTGCAATGCACACGATTTTTGAAGAGAAAGCTACGTCAAAAAAATAAATAAATAAATAAAATAAGCAGTAAATTGAAAAGTGAAACGACGCAAAATGCCAAAACGAAAGTAATAGTCCTTCGGGATTCAAATCCCTTTGGACTAATAATGTTGGAGTTATATATATATATATATATATCATAATCTAAAATACTAAGATGGAAAAAAAGTATGTAGATTTACTTAATCACAACAACAACTAATCATTTACAATTTGTCCTACGTGTATGGTTTAGCTTCTCAACGCAAACGCTACACTTTGCCTTACGTGATTTTCATCCAGCAGAGCTTTTTTCCCGATATTGGCCTGAAGAGGGAATTTTTGGAAAGCGCTTTCTGATGCAAGTTCCCTTTTGGCATCAAAAAATTCCTCGCGAGGATATGGTGATTTTTCGCGATTCAAGATGGCAGAAAAAATTGCGCCAAGTGCCGCTTATCCGAGTTTTCCCAATTTGACTGATGGAAAAACATTTGGAAGGGCTTATTTCTGCATTGGATGTCAGTTAAGAAGTATGTTGCTTATTTTGTGCTGTACACCATAAAATGGCTGTATGTGATGAGATTAATATGAGGTTTCTATATGATTTGAAATGAAAAGGTAAAAAAGCATTAATTGACTGTGTAAATGAAGGTTTACTTAAATAGTCATTAAGAGTCCTGTTTGTATGAAGGAAATGCGGTTGGTCGAACGTAAAGATCGTTCAGATGGCTTTGTCACAAGAAAGGTTCAGGCAGGAAATGCACTAACACAGGATATTTTTTACTCCTATTTTTGTGAATTTATGTGGTGACGACAGTATGCATATTCTAGTTCAGATAATTTTCAAAAGTTTTTGGATGCTGTTAAGGAATTTTGTGTGCCACAGACTGAAGACAAAAATTTCTAAATATGGTAAAAGTTGATATTTCCTTCTGATGTTTTTTGAAATAAAAATAGATCAACGTGTATATGGACACCGAGTTTGTGCAATTCTTTGACTTGTTATTTGGTTTCGTGTAGTGGCCATCTTGAAAATTGTGCCTTGCTGGCCAATCGCCAATTTTTTCCAAGGGGCACCCTGAAATATATTTTACAGAGGTCAGTTTTTCTGGTCCCTTTTATGTTGAAATTAATGAGAAATATCTATATTTGGCATTAAATCTTAAAAGTGCTCCAGTTAAGATACTTTACGAATGTCATTTTAAATACAGACCTAACCCTCCAGTTCTTTATTTTCAACAAACAGCTCAACTGAAAGATATCGCATACTAAGATTCACAATATAATTAATTATAAATCTGATGCCTTCATTATCAAACACAAAAATTCATCAATGTATCATATACCAAAATTTAGTTTTAAACAGTCAAACATTTTATAGTATAATTATTGCATTTAATTGCAATAATTATAAACACGCATTGTTTACAATTACTGCATGAACGACAAACAATTCATGCAGTAATTATAAACAACACAGCCAATACCTGAATGAATTTGTAATTAACATGATCATCCTATATAAAATTCGTAGAACGTAATATGACTTATTTTTCATGTAATACTTAACAAGTGAAACTGACTTAACTTACAGTATCTATCATATTTATTCAATTCTGAATTAGCCACAAGTAGTCTTATTTCTCTTAAACCAGCTTACACAACCAGAAATACAATTTACAAAATAAGCTAATATCAACAATGATAAATTTTTATGTAAAGCAGATTCCTCATAAAGATGAATTCAAGCAATAGAAAACAAAATTATTTCTGTGAATCTTTTTTAAATATATTACAGAAATACTAGAAAATTTCAATATTTCCTTATTACAGCAGCCCCAAAATTTAATTTAATTAATCGAAACGTAACATGTAGCAAGGTATAAGAACATAAAGCGAGATATCTCAGTTGATTACCAATTCAATATTGGGAGACTGCTATAATAAGGAAGAACCAAAATTTCTATATTAAATACATATAAATTTCATGAAACATTAAAAAAATTAAGCAGAACTGTAAAAAATTACTATTTTACATGTATTATAATAATAATAATAATAAAAGACTCAATTTCATTACAACAACCTACTAAAAAATATTTCTTAGTAGATATTCTGAAGTAATGCTTATTTTAACTGCTCTTGTGTTTCTACATTCTACAGAAAACTTTACTCTTTTTAACTCAAACAATTTCATAAAAAGAAAATCTCTCTATTCAAGATGAAAATTTCCTAGTGTAATTCTAATTAGCTTTTATGTAAATAACAAAATGTTATAGGTCAACTAAACAGATAGTATGCACTTTAGAAGATTAATTTTAATTTTAGTTTTCTATCAAATAACACAAGGCAATCTCTTCAATTACTAATTAAAATAAGTTACAGTAATTAAAAAATATCAGGACGATTAGAGCATAATAAATAGCACTGCAAAATGTATGTCAATTTGCGCACATATTTTTAACTGATACTCGTTGATCACCTGATTTACAAAATAATTAAAAATATTCGCGTATTTATAGTATAATCTTTTAACACACTGAAACGAATTCAGGGGTGAGGAAATTTGTAAATAACGAAGCGATTTTTAAACCGGCAAAATTTCGCACAATATGTTAACGATTTACTGCCACGTAAACTTAATTGCTTCACACATAATGAAACATATCATTAATACATAAAATTCACTTTAAAGAGTATTATTTTCAATATTGAATAACGTAAATAATATAATTCTTTAAAACACAACAATTTTCTATAATAATACAATTCACAATAAAATTTATTTGGGTCAAATATTCTATAACATTTCTTTCAATTACAGGAACATAACTTACCTGAAATAGAAGACCGATTACAAAAACCATAGATATGCATGATATTATATCAGCGTGATTTTGAATAAAAAATTCACTACTGAAAATTGGAGGATTTTTTGTCCCGCTCCTTCTTTTGAGACCCATATTTTCGATTTTTAAAACTATCCTACAGTAAAACTTCGGAACACGACTCCAGGTACAACCGTATCTGCTGCCAACGTGAAAGCAAAAGGAAATAAACAGCAAAAGAATACCTGATGCAACCAGTTCCAAACATCGACCAATCACATTCGTTGATGTCAGACGTGTATAAAAATCTTGGACATCTTTGGAAGGAGCTCTTCTAGCTAAAGAAACTCCGCAGTGAATTATTTTCTTTAGTAAATTCCATACATCGTTTTATAATTATTATGTTCCTTTTCTGTATTTACGTTTCTTTTACATACCTTCCCTCGAAAGAATTATCCAGTCCAAAATATAACTATCCCACTCTTACTGGTTAAACACAAACGTTCCCAAGAAGTATATGGTATCTTAAATCTAACTCACAAAAGCCCAAATATAACTCCAAAATATAATTGACAAAAGCCCTCACTGGTTAAACACAAACGTTCCTAAAAAATAGCTAGAATAAACTTTCTAATAGCTGGAGGATTGCAAAATCTAACACCAGTAAAAATGATTCGTGTATAACATATAGCAATAAGGAATTTAGGATAAATTAGCATTATTTTGAGGTGCCATTTTATTTTCTTTCCTTAGCATAAAGAAAAATTTTAATTTTCTTTATCACAATATACTGCAGCCTCGGAGTCCACCATAGCCAGGCTCTGGTACGTCTCGGTTTTTTAGATAATTCGCGATTATAGCTGGAGCACATCATAGCCTTAACAGACTTTTGGCAACAGATGCCGCTGACCGTTGCACTGGATTTCTGACGTTGCTATCTTTGGCAGGATTTTCACCGAGGTGAAAATGGAATTTTTTGCCAAAGAGAGTTGACGCTAATGACCCTGGTAACCATAACAACGCCGCATTACGATTTAAATAACACAACCCCTTAAGCTATAAACACCATCTGGAATACTGGACAACGGAAAAAGACTTCCTAGGGGGTCTATAGGCTTTTTCAAAGCAGAAAGGATATACATTCAGTGATCGTCTTAGAAAATAGTGCCACTCACTTGTGTTATGTTAAGCGCTGTAATGAATTAATACTTTCTATTCGTACATTGCCTTCTGTAGATTTAGAGTAAATTTCGTTTGCAAGATTTAAAAACGCTGACTCGCTTTTCGATAAACGCTGGGATAACAATTAGTAGGAATCAAAGTCATCTTTTTGTTGTTGTTGTTGTTATTGTTGTTGTTTGTTTTGTTTTTTTGGTCGCTGTGTTGTATTGGTAATATTTTTATTCTTGTTTTATTTAGGAATTTTGATTTGCCTATTCAGCATTGGACATAAATTTTTATCACATTAAAAGTAGTAGGAGCGGTAAAATAAAATACAGCTCAACCCTTTTATAGTCAAATTTTATGTGTGATAACTTTAGATGACCGCCTCTTAAAATGACCAGTCTTTCTGAAAATATACATGAAACATTGCTTTAAATATCATTGCGTTTAAACAATCGTATTCATAGAAACCAAATCTTTTGGATATGTTGAGGATTGCCTCAGAAAGGCCATATTCTATTCTGTAAATTTCTTCAATTTAAATGATAAATCAGAGATTGAAGGCGATATAACCGGCATAGCTAGAACATTTGCCGCCCTTGGCCGACCTCGAGTATGTCCGCCTAAGCAGTCTTTGAATTTGTCTCTCCTTTTGGTATAAGCAAATGACTGAATGCAAAAATGACATGAAAGAAATAAATTAAAAATTTACTTCTGAAAAAAATCTTTAGTTCTATCATTTTAAAATTGTATTATTATTATTATATTTGTTTGCAAAGCCACCTATAACAGAGTACTACGCTGATAGTACAGAACTATTTCTTAAATGCAAAATTAATCATTCGTAGTTCTAAAATGATTTTTATTTAAAAACCTCTTATCACAACTAGAAACACAGCAATTGTGAAAAAAATTCTCGGCAGTATTACATTATCTGAAGAGGTGTATTTTAGAACAAATAGCCAAACTTCCACAGGACCCACCTTCTACATTTCTGTTTCGTTTTCTTTAGCAATAATAATGGAAATAAAACTTTGAAACACTTCTCTCTAAGTGAGGGAATTCTTCCTTATTAACCTTTTGATGGTCCTCAACGAGCTCAGCTCATATTCCAGTTACGCACCGCAGCTGGCGCAAACAAACGCAGCTCGTATTACAAATTTACATCTGACAATTATTGCTCGTATTTGGAAAGAAAGAATTGCTTAATCTCGCTACCCACCCCCATAGGTTGCACCAAGATCACAATTTAGTTGATAATGTATACTTTTATAGCTTATAACGTGTAAAAATACAACCAGGATATCTCTGTTACGAAACGCCTATAGAGGGCGCTGTACCTCGCCTGTTTTTCTTGAGTGTAGTTGGAATCTGTACCATTGAGATGTGCTTAACTTGAATAAGAACTTGTTTTAGATATTTTTGCATGTTTACATGATAAATTTTTTGCATGTTTACAGGATTCATTCAAATTCGCAACCATCTAATATGGCGATGTGATGAGTTAGTGATTTTCTAAAAAGCGCGAAAATAACCGATTTGGCGACTTTTCGAAAATGCGCCAAACTGGCCCGTAATATGCAGTTTTACCCCTATTTGTAAATATCTCCATGCAGGGATTCCATAATAATTTTAGTAAGTTTGTGCCTAGAAGCCAAAATTTTGGGATGCTTTTCGTTTTGATCAAAGTCTGCATTTTGCAAACGTCCACCTACACGTAAGATATCATTCTCGTCCAAAAAGGGGTTCAGATTACTTAATTTACTATTCTTAATATCTTTGTTCCACTTTAAACAACAAATTTCTACACAAAATTTATTACTTTGCACTAATCTTACGAATGCATCTGAAGCTTGGTTCAGTTCTTCTTCACTTAACTTACCCTTTCTGGGCTCCCTGGGATGTTTCATATTATAGAGAAAGCTGAAAATAAAGCTTAATATTCGAATCATGAAAAGAATCATGAAAAATCAGTTTAAAAAATAAATAGATATAATAAATAAGAAAAAATTTTCTGCTGTAGGTTAGAGTCCTATAATGCCTATACAGCAAGAAATTTCATTATAAAACTATATGATCGCTAGAAAATCAAAGTCTAAATTAGCGTCGCGTCCCGTCACGTGGTGCTAATACACTCACTTCATTGGCTTTGACAAATTCGCATATGAAAATGCATGATTATAACAAGAAATATGATAGAGAAATGAAAGTACTTAATTTTCTGGAGTAGTAGGATGAAAACATAGGTAATAGAATATATACACTATATACAATAAATGGCTTTTGGTAGAGATGGCACAGTCCTTGCAGGGTCACGTGGAGGCACGGTGACTTGCCATTGGCTGGGCAAATTACTTCTGAAATATGCAGAAAAAACTCTTTTAAAGAAATATTTTCATTTCAGATGTGGTTGAAGCTATTTTTCATTGAAAGTATGACTTGTATATCACATAGTAAAAAGGATTTAAATATGCAAGAGTCTTTTACAAGATGTTGAGAGAAGTCAAAACATTCAAAATCCATGGTCACGTGGGAAGTCACCCTCCCAGGTTGTGGGCTCTGACGTACGCTGCTTAAGCCAGTTTTGTTATTTGTTAATTATTAATTTTATTCTTTTTTAAGCATATACAAGAAATGCCGCTAGAGGGCTGTGGTGCGTTGGTGTAGCTAATGACGTAACACGAATTATAATGGCAGGTTTGCATTTAAATGCATTTACAGTAACGCATGTATATATCTGATATTCTCAGTCTTGGGAAAACTTGCTTGAATCAATGCAGTCTGACCATACCACAGTGTGGCGGATCGCCCGTTGGCTACCACATTGGCCCTTTCAACACAGAAAATGGGCTTATCTATACAGATGAAGAGATGGCAGATGCTATGGCAGATCATCTTGCTAAAATTTTCCCTCCTATCCAGACTACCACACAAGAAATTATCACAGAAGTTCAAGATTTTGTTATTCACCTCCCGAATATAGTTGGAAACATACACCTTAATCCTGCATCTTCAGTAGAAGTTTCTAACATAATTAAAAACCTCAACACCCGGAAAGCCTATGGTTTCGACGGAATATCAAACAAATTCTTAAAAGAACTTCAAAGTAATTATATTGTTTTAATAACCAACATTAAAACGTCTGTCTTCGTCTTAATTACTATCCACAGCAGGGGAAACATTCGGTCATAATTACTTTTCTCAAACCCAGGAAAAATCCAAAAGAACTCAACTCCTATAGACCCATCCGTCTCCTCCCAAGTATTGGCAAGATTTTTGAGAGAATAATTCAGAAAAGACTTCTTCATCACCTTGAAAATAATAACATAATTAACCAAGAGCAATTTGGTTTTCGACCAGGCCGTAGCACTGTACATCAGCTTTTAAATTTAACTGAATTTGTTGCCGACTCATTTACAAAGAAAAGTACGGTTGTTTGCTGCTTTATCGATTTTGAAAAGGCATTCGACAAAGTGTGGCATGAGAGGTTACTCTTCAAGCTGCACTTAGCTCGTTTGCCTATCAATTTCATAAAGCTTATCAAAAGTTATGTTCAAAATCGCACCTTCCTGGTGAAAATTGGCTCCTCTCTCTCCAAAAGAAAAATCTGTCGTAGTGGTGTATCGCAAGGAAGTGTTCTCTCACCTTTTCTCTATAATTTACACATCAATGACATGCCTGTACCACTTAATTCTACAATATTTAAATACGCTGACGACACTGTGATAGCAACCAAGCCTCTCCGGCCCCAGCTTTCCATAGAAATATTAGAAACAGCCTCTTCAATAGTGTCTCACTGGTGTAACCTATGGAATTTAAAAATTAACCCTACCAAAAGTCAAATTATGATATTTCGCAGATACAAGAAAAATGCTCCCATCAATATTGACGTTAAAATCAATAACCAACCTCTTCCAGTTGTCGCGTCAGTAAAGTACCTCGGCATCATCTTTGATCAGCAGTTATATTTAAAGAACAAGCGCAGCACGCTATCATGAAAGCAACTGCAGCCAAGATTTCCTTACGTTCCTTAATTGGCAGAAGATCTCGTCTTAACATCAATACCAAACGTCAACTGTGTTTAACATTAATCCGACCTGTATTACTTTACGCTATTCCGGTATGGGCGACAGTTCGCAAAACCGACAGAAAAAGAATGGAAATATTCCAAAATAAGATTATACGGGAGATACTCGACGCTCCCTGCTACATGAGAAACAGACAACTCCAGAAAGAAATTCGAATAAGAAATATTCACGATCATATCCTTCAAACTGCACATAATTTCCTCGAAAGATTACAACAGTCAACATATCCGCATATCCAGAGTTTGATAAATTATGATCCCACAATAGAAAATCCTGTAAAGTGCCCTCGTAATATTTTCCACAACTCTAAATGGTAAATCCACGTTTTACAAGGACCTTTGTCATGCAAAGATATATTGACTTTGTTTTCTTCGTACTTACGAAGATGTGTAAACGTGTGTAAATATTTTACTAGAGCACTTGTTTATTCTTAAATGATGGACTTTATTCTTTTATACTTGTAAAGCTCTACTTGTACAGAGCTTTTTTCTTTATTCAATTTATGTATTGTATCTTTAAATGTGCCTGCGCAACCAAAGTTATCCTAAAAGGAAAGAAAATATCTCACATTTTTTCTAATATCAAGATCTGTAACAAATCTAAAAATGTAAACAAATAATTATCATATGGGAGTTTTTACTCTAGATTATGCATCCTCGCGTGACTATTTTCTACCTACCACTTTTATCTTGGATTTAGTGCTCAAACTTTCAAAATACTTAGAAAATTCAAATTAATGCATGTTAACTTCATCATAGCAATTCGAATGTACTCAGTTGTCTCATATTATCTTTCAAGCTTGCTTTTCAAATTACAATTAATCCCTGTGCTTACTTCTACCAAGTCTATTATGCTAAAAGCCACGCCTCTCTGCCATGTTGGGTCATCAGCCCGAACAGCTAATTCCATAACTTCGCATTACGAAGCGGTTATCGCTTGCACTTTCAATTTTAGACCATCGCCTCAGGCAATTTTCAGCTTTAGAGGTAAAAGCAGTATTGCTCACACCTTCCTACCATTCAAAATTCCGATTCCGATTTTCCGATAAGCAGAGTAGGTGCATATTAACATGTTTTTAATTTGATAATAGGATACTGGTAAAAGTAAACATTTGTTTTTTCTTTAATATACGAACTCCCAGTATGTGATTAAGCGCTTTTAACTGCGATCTAACATCGTTAAAATAGCTTTACTAGTTAAGGAAAATTTGACTCGATAGTATGCAAATGTATTACATATGTGCAGAATACTTTTTTTTTCAGACATAAACCTTCCTACTGTTTCCCTATTAAATAACGCGATGCATATAAATTAGCGTGAATTTTGGGTAAAACAAAACATGTTATTACAAACTGTATCGAAAAACATTGCGACAATTTACTGAAACGTAAAATATTTACAAAACAGGATTTTAGAAAAACCTTGTTTTTTCTTAGTATATTTGAATCACAAGTATTAAATATGCATTATGCAAAAACAAAATTCTTAACTAACATGTTTACGAATTTCCTGTTAATATAAAACAGATATATAAATATTTTAATGCATTATATTATTCCACGTATTCTAATGAAATAAAATGAAATGAATACTCGTTAACTTATGCCAATAAAAAGAAGGCTTTATTATTTCACTTAGACATTTGTACTTCGTAATAATAGGCAAAAGGCTAAAAAACATTTATTGAAGTACTGTACAAGTATAAATGTCGAATTTAATTTACTTATGTAACATACTATATAATGTTACATTACGGAGCAAGTACTTTTAGTCACTTAAAGTTAAGTATTTTTTATACATTTTTCAGTACTACAAATTACACTGGTGTGCAAAAATTAAGGAGGAAGTCGAAAAATTAGCATATCAGCTGAACGAAGAGGCAGAGCGGACAGAAAGACCAATCAGGAGATTAAGTAAGGTAATGTACGGTAACACATGCGCAGATATGCAGGTAGACGTAATGGGGAGGTGTGTGTGTCTGAGTAGTATAAAGCATGTTGTCGGTGTAAGATCAGTATTTCTGGCAAAGAGATTGCACGTCGTATAACAGTTAAAATCACACCGAGTTGTGTCTCAGCGAGAAATGGCGAATAATCAATCTGTTAGACGACATCTGGATGCTTTTACCCGAGGTCAAATCATTGGGAAGTTGGAGAAGGCCGCAGTGTGACAAGTGTGGCTGCAGAGTTCGGAATTGCTCACAGCATCGTTTCACGACTTTTAAGACAATTTCAAACTACAGGAACAGCCATCTGGGGGTTTAGTAGCGGTCGTCCACGAGGAACCACACCCACACATGACCGGTATATTGCCTTACAGGCCAGAAGAAACAGGCGGCAGACAGCGGGAGAAATCGCTAGACACACGACACAGGCGACTGGACGACCGATATCGCGTTTTACCGTGGCCAGAAGACTGCACGTTGGTGGTCTGTTTGTACGATGCCCTGTATGGTGTGTACCTCTAACGCCTGCCCATCGGAGAAAGCGTTCTCTGTGGTGCCGGGAACGCCGGAATTGGAGAGACAATGAATGGGGACGAGTACTCTTTACAGATGAGAGCAGATTCATTCTGAGTAGCGATTCTCATCGCATACTCATCTGGAGAGAGCGGGGAAGCCGCAATCATCCCTCGAACATCATTGAAAGGGACAGGTATGGAGGTGGCGGTTAAGGCATCATGCTTGGTAGTCTTACAGACCTTCACATCTTCGACGCAGGTTCAGTCAACGGGACCCGTTATTGTGACGAGATTCTTCTTCCATATATGCGTCTTTTTAGAGGCGTTATGGGTCCGCAGTTCCTTTTCATGGACGACAATGCACCATGTCATCGCACAGTAGCTGCCGAACAGCTCTTAGAGAGTGAGGATATTGAACGTATGGATTGGCCGGCACAATCTCCGGATCTCAGTCCCATCGAGCATGTATGGGATTTTCTAGGCAGACGCTTGGCATCTCGTACCTTACCACCACTAACGATTCCGGATCTTCGATTGACGCTGCAAGACGAATGGGCAACAATGCCTTAACAACTCATTGACACCCTCATTCTCAGCAAGGGCAGACGCTGTGAAACCTGCCTAACAGTCAGGGGAGATCATATTCCCTATTAAAGACCGGATGTTTCTTGCTGGACACCCATCATAGGGATGTTTCGGCCTTCAGTCGCTTTGCGCTCCATGCTACTTTTTCAATAAAGCTTCTTTTTATCCCTCTGATTTCTCTTTTAGTAAGTGTTGCTTACATTACTCATGTCCTTACGTATTGGGGATCTTACGGTATTAAATGTGTTGATTTGGAAAGCTTTTGTACAAAGTTATATTGAAAAAACCGTCTCGTCCTTAATTTTTGCACACCAGTGTATATTGGACGTAGTGTTAGTTACAAAAATATGTAATTGACTCCAGAAATGGCTTTACAATGTATAATTAGTAGATAGTAATTTAATAATATACACTGCGCCAAAAAAAGGGGGGGACAGTTCTGGATCTTCCGTTCTACTGGGCCGATTGACGAAATTCAAATTGCGTTTTCCGTGTCTCGAAAGCGCGACTTAGGATATGTATTAGATTTATATATAGCATTGTTGTAATGCAGGTATCTTGACACAAAATGGGACTTTTTCTGAAATGACATGACGATGTTTTTCCATATTTCGATTCTACGACTCAAATTATGCTAGACTGCCAAGTTTTGTAAAACTCGCAGGAGTAGTTTTTGAAAAATTAGCTCAAAATTCTAGCTTCTCAATGTAATTAAAGTTGGTATATATTTAT
Organism: Stegodyphus mimosarum; assembly: GCA_000611955.2. Classification (NCBI taxonomy): domain Eukaryota; kingdom Metazoa; phylum Arthropoda; class Arachnida; order Araneae; family Eresidae; genus Stegodyphus; species Stegodyphus mimosarum. The sequence goes on along the minus strand of KK121710.1, from coordinate 21,064 downwards.
TAATATCTCTTTTTTATTACACTTATCCGATTTTTCCTCTCATATTTCGAAATTTAGGTTCATTCCAAATAAAATGCGGCAATTTTTTTATGATTTACTTTTAAAATTTGTATTTTTAGATAATTTTTAGAAATGTTTCGAAAAGGATTTTGAAATATAACAACATTTTTTCCATCCTCTTAAAGTAGATGTATTTCTAAGCATATCTGCAAAATATTAGAGTTTTTTTTATTAAAAAAATTCCTAAGATATACGTGAATTTACATTTTGGCGCGTTTGGAAATACTCGCGTAAAGCATCAAGTATGCGTGTGTGATTCTGCCTCGCGCAGATAATTTGCATATCGGATGAACAGAACCCGGATAATATAGAAGACACAGTAATTTTAATGGCTATTTAATATCGAAACAGAGAAATGATCAAAGAAGCGATTGATAACATAATCTCTGAAACAAAATTGATGAACTGCGATATGAAAGGAGCAACTGAAAAACTGCAGTATGAAAGGAAACGTTAAAGCTATGATCCTTACGGGGGGGGGGGGGAAGGAGTGGAATCCTCCTCTGAAGGGAAGTTTCATATTTTCAGTGGGGAATGCAGTTAGCCTCTTTTATTTACCTGTTAAGTATTTATTTTTTCTATAGGAATGTAAAAAGCTATTTTCATTCACGTTTTGTTATTTATCAAAATTTTCTATTTCTTTTTATTATTTAAGTTAAAAAAACACGTTAAAAATATTCTAAACTTGCATAAATGGATACGCAATTTTGAAGCTTTGGGAAGGAGGAAGGAATAATTTTCTAGTAATGGTGAAAGGAGTGCATGAGTAAAACAGGTTGAAAACCATCGCGTTCAAGCAAACGTAAATAATAAAACTAATATCTGGGTTATTTTATTTTTGTTCGGTTTTTCCATTATGTCCAGAAAATACAAATGGGAGTGGTAGTTAAAGTCTCTGATAATCTAAAAATGAAGTAATGAAGAAACAAGAAGTTCAAAATTTAACTTTTTCTTTATTCATTTCAAAATACATCTTAATACGAGAACTTTTTTTTAACACTAGAATATTTTTTGTTGCTCTTGTTGTTGCTGCGTTTGGCCTATATATATGTAATCCAGGTAAATGGAAAATGCCTATTAAAGATTTCCTTTTAGTTCACAAGTGAAGACATGATTGTTTTTTAATTTAATTAAACATGACTTTCTGAACTGTTACTCTTCAAGTTCGAGTCACCTCCTGAAGAGCGAATCATGGTATGGTCCTGCGGGATAGATTGGTTCTCCGTCTGCGAACTGCGATTAGAAACGAAAGCTATAACAACCTTGGAAAGCACCCACCAAAGTTTTACCATTTCTCGACGGATATTAATATTCAGCCACCCGTACAATATAGGATTCGTAACGGAGGAGGACACAGCTGTTATGTGACAAATAGCGAAGGCAAGGTATAGATCCTTAGGATCCATCAAATCAGGATTGAATTCAGCGAGGAGGTTGAGACTGTTCCAAGGTAACCAACTAATAGTAAAGACTATTGAAATGTTTATCAAAACCACGGTAGCGCGAGCATTTCCTATTAGATCTCTCTGCAGTCTTTCGTGGTTCATATTCGAACCCTGACCTTTCAGCTTGTCACTGTCTACCTTTATGACCCTGGCGTTTAAATGAGACCGTATATGGCAATGTGTAATTGACAAGGCCAGAACTGGTATGACGAACTGAACCACCAATACGAGCACCGTAAACATGCCCTTGTAGAAGGAACTAGTCCTCAACACCTTTGTAGTACATACGAAGTCCCGGTAACCCAACTGGAACTGTTCCTTGAAATATGGATGTGGGTATAGACAAGGAGAAAGTCGTGAACCATATCACGCTTATGTTGAATAACATATCTCTTCTGTTGCCCTTTGGATGTTTGGGATTGAAACTGATGACGGCTTTGTAACGATCAATAGCGATGGCTAATACAGTAGCAGCTGACAGGAAGATGGTGGATGCTTGGACGAAGGAAACAAGTTTGCAGAGGAATGCTCCGAGGAACCAACTTATTCGAATGAGCACAAGTAGGGTAAAAGGCCTGCAGAAAAACAGAGAATAATGTTTGATAAGTTGAGATTGAAGACCAGGACATTGCGAGATTTCCTAGAAGACAAAAAATTATGAAATTTGCTCTTACGTGTGTCAAGAACAGCACATTTAATTACTAGTACAACATAAAAATATCGCATTCCCTCTCGTAATTTTCCCTTACTAATTTTGTATGCGAATATAGTTCGAAAATCAAGAGTGAAAAATTATGCGAATAATTTAATTTTAAGTTTTCGCTGAGAAAGTTAAGAAATTAAAAAAATATATGCTTAAAGTTGGACTCTAAACATATGTCCTGATGTGGGAGAGAACGAATTTCATTTATGTGATATTGCTGTTGTTATCTTGTCATGAATTTCACGGAAGAATGGTTGCAGAGCTTCAAGGAGCTTGAACTTCCCCAAATTTTGAGGAAAGCAACATGGGAGGGGGCGAAGGTTCTCCGCTCCTCTCGCCTACCACCCAGCCACAAGAGAGGTCGTTTGGTTGGGCATAGAGTGCCCCCATGCCGCAAAGACACTATACATTTATAAACATCTATTCATTCTCTGAGATTCGAACCCAGACCCTTCGGTACTGCAGTAGACTATTAATCATTATACCGCCTGGGCGGCGCACTTATGCGATTAAATTAAAGACTGAATTAATATTTAGTTAACATAACACTTCTATATTCAGTGCTATGTAAGTAAATTGCGTTCCATTTCGTCATGTTCAGCTGAGTTTAAATAAAAATTTTGTTTAAAGCTATAGTTATGATTTATAATTCTTATTTTGTACATATTATTTTGTCACCAATTCTTCGAAATTATGTAATTTTATGACTTCGTCTGCTTATTTCAGAGTTAAATCTTTAATTCTTTACACTGCAGCCATATCAGAACGTATCCTTTATTTCGAACATCTCAGAAAATATGTCTATCTATTTCTCGAGTTCTGTCTTTAATAAAACTATTTCAGCATAAGTGACCATTTTATAATTAAACAACTAATTGATGAATGCCAAGAAAAGAATAACAAATCTATATGCAAAATAAAGAGAAGCATAAAATCATATACAATAAATATTTGGTAATGCTTAAATATTGGTTACTTTTATTTCAAACTACACTCACTTCCAAAAGTTAAGCACGAAGATGTAAAATGCAAAAAAATCACCAAATACTGCTTTGATTGACACAAAATTCGGCAGGAAAGTATTTATGCATAAAACAAAATCAATAATCGTATACAGAAATGAAAACAATATTAAATTTTTGTAAGTTATCAGATAATGACATACTGGAGACTTAAAAAGAATTATGTATAAAGTGAAAAAAAGAACATTAATAAGGTATGGGATCCCTCCGCATCTGTTATACAAAGTTTACACCTTGTGACCATGCTTTCAATTAGATGGTCAACCATTGCAGAATTAAGTAATCACCATTCTTCTTGTAGAGCAGTTTCCAGCTCAGTAAGAGTGGCTGGAGACGGGAAACGTGAAGATACAACACGGCCGAGAGCATCCCAAAGATTTTCAATGGGATTAAGGTCGGGCAAATATGCTGGCCACGCCATACGCCCTTCACTCTCCAGGTAGTCATCCACGATGTCAGCTCTATGGGGCGTGCGCTATCGTCCATTAAAACAAAAGTAGGGCCAACTGCTGCAGAGTACAATTTCACAATGGGTTCTAGGACTTCATCTCGATACCACACAGCCGTTAAAGAACCCTGTTTAAAGATGTGCAGGTCGGTGCGGTATCCTAATGGAGTCCCTGCCCACACCCTAATGCTTCCGCCTCGGAATGCGTGACGTTCGGTGATGTTTTAGGACTGTTTGCATGTTCATTGTTCTTTCATTCCATATCCTTATACGCTTGTCATCTGGCTCCAGAGCAAATCTTGACTCATCAGTAAACATGACATTGCCCGAGTCCGACACATTCCAACTGACATGTTCTCGGCACCACTGTAATCGTGCCCCTCTTGATTGGACGGATAGAGGAACGCAAACTCGAGGTACCCGGGCGTACAGTCTACTCATATGTAATCTTCGGCGTACAGTAGCTGCATACATCGCCTTACCAATGGACGCTGTAACTATAGACGTGTGGGGTCGCTCTGCGATTCCGCTTGGCTACAATAGCAATATATCTATCTTCTACGGGGTTGTAACCCTTGGGCGATCGTCTACGGGCCTTCGGACAACTGTCTGTGTAGTTTGGAATTGTTTCCATATACGTGAAATTACAGAATGATGAACGCCGAAGAAAAGAGTAACATCTGTGAATAACATCTGTGAAGAAAAGAGTAACATCTGTCCTGCTTCAATGCGCCCCACAGCATGCCAGCGCTCAGAATCTTCCATTCGTCTTCAGAAGTTATAGAGACACGTATGTCTTGAAAACAAATTGTACGAAAGTTTTAAACACCTTCTATCAGCACTTAGAATTAACTTCTGTAACCCTTCATAAAGCTGGCGTCTTATAAGACTGCCTTTTTTGCATATTTCTTCACACGAAAGCGCGATTGGCTGTTACCTAACATATTTGCATACTTCCATCTATCTCTGCAGCGAATTGCATCCTCTTCAATTCCGATTGGCTTCCGGAAATTAGCATTTTCCTCTCCGTGCTTAACTTTTGGAAGTGAGTGTACAAACATATGTAACTGAAAAATATTTCATTTTTGGGGGGAAGTAATCTTACTGCTGCGAGTAAAATGGAACATACGTTTTTTGTTTCGTTTTAATTAAAACTGAAAGAAACACCATTTTAACTATTTCTAGAAATCAATATTTCATTTTCGAAGTTCCACCTCGGAAACTAATTGCAATTTCAAAATATTTCTCTGTAGCCCTAGGCGTGTGTTAAATGTAAACATAACTTTGAAACGATAGGAAAAGAAAATTATTCATCTTTCAGACACCTTCTTTCAACAAAATTAAATTCAACGGAAACTTAGTGATGAAAATTATCGGAAAGAACAATGTAGTGGCAAGAAAGCATCGTATTGTTGCGAATTTTCTACTTAGATAAGTAATTTTAACAGAATTATAAGTAAAACTGCTGTATTTCTTCTGCAACCTGAAAAATCTAAAGAAAAGTTTTACTGGAAAAGTAAGAATGCAGGAGCAAGTGCATTAACATTGAGTAACGTAATCATTTTGAGTAAATGAGTAAAATGTAATTTCGTCGGAAATCGCCAAAGTTCATCAAATTTGTCGCTGATTTGGCGAGATTTTGGTCCAGCTCATGTATCACAGGAATAGGTATTGAAACTGTATAAGTGTAATTGACCACCATGTTAGCTGTAACGGTAAGTTCACCCTCGTATTGCCTTCTAGTCAGTCATTTCGAGAAGCAATAAGTACTAGAAACATCTTGGCGGCCGGTTGGAAACTATTTAAGGCCGAAAAAGATTGAGCACCTGCTCTTAGTTACTTAATTATAGTTGTTGCGAATAGCTAGTTATGCCTGAACTGAGATATCCGATTTAGATTTCTCTTTAGATTCGCTTTGCATTGCCGCTGTATTTAACATTCTTAGTAGTTTGCTCCTTAACTATTGATTGTATTCTGTGATACTGTGATTCGTACGTTTATTCCTGCGGAAAAATTCCAGAACTTCAAAGTGTTTATTTTGACAAAATAAGTTTTATTAACATATCGTCGGACGTTCTGCATTTGATCTATTAAGAAGCCGTACGCACGCAATACTATTATTGTTTACAAAAATTTGGAAAGCAACACCTCTTGGGTATCATGTATAATTTGAAAAAAAAAACAGAAGCATTAAAAATCATAAAAGAATTTAAAAACATATAGAAATGAGAAAATAAAGATATGATGGAAAGCCTTTTATGAAGCAATGTAGCTGCAAGGTTTGCTTGTACTTGTAAGAGAGATAATATCGAAGAACATTACTATGAGAGTCTAGCTAGTAGGAAGTAATTAAACAACCAGTAGGTTTTGGAGATGTTAAAAAAGAAGACTCAGAGTAATATTTATGCAGTTTGCAAGACTAGTTTCGATGGTTTAAACACAGAACCAACTTTTTCAGCAGCCTAAGTGCAAGCGAGTTAGGTAAAATATGGTGATAAGGAAGAAAGCTCATTTTAAGAAAGCATAGAAGTTAAGCTTTATTTTATTCCTTTGTTTTTAGTGAACTTCAGCTTTGCTTCTTCGAACTGGCTCTTGATCAAAAACTAAATTACTTTAAAGCAGTTGCTATTGGCAGGGGTTTTTCACCCAACATTATGAACCAAGCAATTAAAATATTCTCATCTCAACACATCAGAAGGAACAACTAATTATGATTGTATAACTAATTAATTATTTTTCTAGCCCAGATCTGGTTCTTTTCACGTAAATAACGACTGAAGTGGTGCCGCGCTTTCGCCTTTAAATAATAATTTGGTACATGAGAAGAATTTGTATTCAATACTTTACCTGATTTTAGTGTTTGCGAGCCTCACACAACACACAAGAAGGTTGTAAAACAAACCAGTAGCCATCAGCAAAGCGTAGCATGTTATAATAATCGTCTCTGTGTCATAATCGAAAATTCTGTCTTTGGAGAAATGTTCTTTTAGGACATCTAAAGCTTGCTTCAAGCTGAAGTTGGAGATGAGATCAGTTCCATTCGAAGGGAAAAAAAAGTTGGGCATGACGAAAATTTCTTCACTTGTCTGTATAAATTATATTATCTCCATACCAAGAGAGTTCTTTATAATACCATCGGAAACCATACTAGAATGTAGTGATCTATTACTAAGGAAATATCAACACCTGAAAAAATAAAAAACACGAGTGCATTCGCTTGAATATTGCAGAAGAATTAAATTGAAGATCTGCAATTAGATATCATTATTTACTTTATGCGTAGGTGGATCCAAAAACAAGGTTATAAGCATCATCAGTTGAAAAATAATTACTGTGGATGGAATAATTTTACCCCGGAGTACAGACAGATGGGACTCGAGTTGTGTAGCAGTTGCTGTGCGGCAGGGTAGAATAAGTTCGCAGATGCGTGAGAAGGATTTACATGGCAAGATATTTAGAAAGGTGGTCTCGCTTGGAGGTGCGAGACCCGGTTCGTTGTCCTGGACGAGTACCTGGAGCGTGGCCATCCCGTTACTGCCGATCGTTATTGTTCCACTATGACAAGGTTACGTGAAGCCATCCGACGCCATGTTGAGTGACGATGTCGTCCATCATGACAATTCCCAGTCCCATACTGTTTGGCAAACTCAAAAATTAGTGCAAAATTGAGAAGTCCGGGGTCATACCCATATAGTCCAGCTTTAGCACCCAGTGACTATGCCGGCTTAAACAAGTTGTTCATTTCACGTTTACTGACCGACCACTTAATTGACAGCATGGAACGTCGCTGCCGCCAATGTATTGCAGCTAGGGGTGGACACATTCCTTACTAGAACCCATTTTTGTAATGTTATCACCACGTTTTTCCTCAGAAAACTGTGGTATACTTTTTCTCCGAGACTGGATTTCTCTGCCAAGAGTGCAATGCTTCGTTGTAATTCATGTTTGTGCTGAGCCTTAGAAATGTCCTATGTCGCATTCTCTAAAGAACTGTTCAGTAAAAATGTCCTATGAATGTCTTGTTCCTATGTTGCTTCATTCTCAAACTAGACACAAGAAACTTGCCGATCCTTGCGTTTTGGAGGGCAGTGTATTTTAACTCTTTCATTATATTAACTGAAAACTGTATCGGTTGAGTGCGTTAAGATTTTAATGAATTTGGCAAGGCCTTTTCTGTTTTTAATGATCCTGTTCCTGGAGACAGTCTTCCAAAACAGACAGTGGAAAAAATATGAAATTTTTCAGATTTTTAACGATTTCCAAGAAGAGTTTGTTAAGGTTTTATACGAGTCTACCAAACTGTTGTTGCACTTATTGCTATTAATACGCTTTTTTTTCTCTTTTTGGCTTAATTATTAAGCATGGTTTCCTTTGCGTTTGTGCTATGTATAATGAACAGTAAAATCATTGAATTTGTTAAAGCAGCGTAATAGCATATGTTTAGCATTTCCGATGCAGTGTTATGTGTTGGCATAACATTTTTCTGTACTTTCAGGCTTTCATCAGTTCATTGTATCAGTGTTCAGTTTTCTGATTAAGATGGCTTGAAAACTTTTTTTTGTATTTTTGTAATTAACGTTTTGTGTGTTAACTTTGTTTATTAAATATTACGTTCTTCGCAGTTACGCAACATAAAATTCAGCTCAACAGCAAAATTAAAAGCATCATATCTTTGGAATTTCCGATTCTCGCGTGCCGGAGATATAAATGTTTTGTTTGGTACAGTATTGCCACTGCTCGCTTTCAAATCGTTGCGTTTGTTAATCAAAAACTGATTGAAGTTTTACAAAATACAACTGCAACTGGAAAAATATATAGCATTGTTCTATAAAAATACTAAATATTTTTAATTAGGCACATCAGACTTTAATTCAGGAATTAAGTACATTTTTATTGTTTAAATCAATTCCATTTAAAAGTAAGAAACGAATATTCTTAAGAACTACATCTACTGCATTCAAATAGCTTAGCGTTTTAATCCTCAACAGACAGATCCAATTTGAAACAAAAATATCTTACATTTTGGCGTATGGTTACAAAATCGAATAAAAATTTAAGCGACGCATTTATAGTGAACGAAGGGAAAACGGCGTTTCGAGATCAATAGCAATTTTGAGCTGACAAAATTTTGTGCAATATAAAATAGCAAAAATTGTTAAAGACGTTGGTGAATAAACGCTATTTAAATCGCACTATATTTTCTTATCGACATCAGTGGAAATACCTCAATCTCTGGAGGTATTTAAATTCTTAAAGTGTCTTGTTTTATGGCAAAAGTGGAAATAAAACAAAAGTGCGCATTAATCTCATTAACTCGATACATAACACTTTTTCACACTAAAGGCAGAAGTATGAAATTTAACTGCATTCGTACTTGAATTTCGAGCTGAAGAAAAAGAAAAATGAATCAGAAGCACCTCTAAATTTGTTTTTTTGGTAAAGTGTTTAGAAAAATACAAATCCTCTGTGCACCAGAAAGTCACCGTTATCCATTTATTTCTCAGATGTTCAGTAATCAATCGAGATAACCCAGAAGTGAAAAAAACATGAATCAACTAAAGCAATTATTGCATCAAGCTTAATCCATTTCTCCGCAGTCAGCAGACAAAGACTTTTAATCACATTACGCATTGTTTTGCGACGTCAGCAGTACAAGATGCCTTGAATAAAAGAGAGATACTAATTAAAAGTTCTGAAAACGCTAATTCTCCCCCCCCCCTCATTTTTCCAAGTGGCAACAGTCTCGAGAACTGGAGATTAAAATCAGTTTTATTTCGAAAAGTATTGTCACTGCTGGCTTTAAAATCGTTAAATTTGTTGATAGTCAATTTTTAACTTTTGTAAAATATGAAATAAAAATAGAAGCACGCGATTGATATGACGTCATTGTATGCGAAAACCTTCGTTAATATCAGCATCTCTACATATAATAAAACAAAGTGTGTGTGCGCGCGCGTGCGTGCGTGTGTGTGTGTGTGTGTGTGTGTGTGTG